>BQKZ01001123.1:53347-79506 GCA_036244855.1 Temnopleurus reevesii
TTGTAGATAAGATCTTAATTTGTTTCTTCCTATCAAGGTATATCGGATCTTGATTCTGAGGGTACATGGACATGGTGGGATGGAAGCTCAGTGACGTATACAAACTGGAACTCAGGAGAACCGAATGGCGGGATAGCATCTAACTGTGGAGGAATGTACTCGAGTGGAACATGGGATGATTATCCCTGTACTACAAGCATGGTTAGCGTCTGTAGAGGTAAGCATGAACGATCTTAAGAAATATACTTGAAAATATATGATTGTGCAGCGTGAATTTTGCGACCTGCGCAGTGTTTCACCAAGATATGAATGACTCAGTTTAAGAAAAACCTTAAGTACGACTGGCATACGTTCTTTTGCGCAATTATATTAAATGTATTCAGCGCAAGAACGGAAACTAGTCGTTCTTAAAGTCGTTTATAATATCTTATGCAATTTGGTGAAACACAGCCCTGGGTTGTGTTTCATATTCACACAATCCTACGAACGACCTGTGACATTATCCTGCACTCACTGACAATTCCTGGAGCTGAATCGCACCTATGAAAGGATCACCAGTCGTTCGTAGATGTACGAAGAGTTTTATGAAACAAAACTTTACGATTTGCTGGGACACGAAATTTGAGACCTCGGGCACAAAATTGTTTTGTGATCAATTACGCAAAAATCAAACTTTGCGTCTCCGGACATGGGACACGCATTTGGTTAATCAGGGAAAAATAGGCATCTTTAATAGCAAAGTTTATGTCCTTAAAACAATCATTTCACTTAGTTTTTAAGCATATAATTTATTTTGTTGACATATTTCACATGTCTTTGAATAATGCTAAATGACAACAAAAATATATTTCACTTAACACTTTTTAAAAATGTTCTCTCCTTGTAGCACCAATACAGTACACGGCAACCAAGACAGGATGTACGTGTCCATTTGATTCAACACGTACAGACTGCGCGTGCTGTGTGACGGGTGGAACACATTGTGGTCAACAGTACCCGAACGAGTGTTACTATTCCAGTACATCAGAGTGTGGTGCTGAGCCAATTATTGATGGTAAGTATATTCAGACCACATGGAATTGGCTCAGCCCATGTTTAATTTGCCGAAATTTAGACGCGTCGCGTCATTTTGTGCCGAATTTCGGGAAATCATTAAAAAACCCATTGACACAGGCAAAACACGTTATGAATGTTGTAGAAATTCGATTGATATTAGAATCTTAAGAAAGGGCTGGTGTAAGGATGCCGATAAGGAACAAGGGTACATTACACTAACAGGGTAGGATCTGTGAGTAAATCAGCGATACAATATATCAAACACTAAACACAAAATTTATCAGAACATACCAATTTCTATTTCACGTTTTGTTCTAATTTCTTCAATTTTCATATACATGTATTATCTTTTTTNGGCTTTATTTTGCTGAATTAGGGAAGGTTGTTTGGAATTCGATCAATGGTCATCAATCGCTTTTTAAAAATCACCTCTTGTTCAAACCAGTGAAATCATCTTTAACTACCGTACGAAAATTCGTCAATGTACATCCAAGCGTGAATGAAACAAATATAATGAGAGCTACTTTATTAAAAAAATACATTTATTATATTCTTTATAAAAAAAAGCAGGGTTGTCCCATTCAAGCCACGTAGGCCTGCTATACCAGGCAGCCCTGCTGCACAATGTATACATATCATTACTCTCATTGATATATTGATACCTCATAATCATAAACGCAAATACGAAGTATTTTGAAGTGTATTTTTGACAGACTTGTCAAAGTGTACTTTTTCATAACCCTGTGTATTAACTTCTTTTTTGTCAGACGGACTTTTGCAACGACAAACTACTGGATCGGTTTTACAGAACTAGACAATGAAGGTTCCTGGGTGTGGACAGATGGGTCGGTGGTATCGTATACCAACTGGTACTCAGGCGAACCGTGTAAGTGTATGAAATAGCGAAGCGATGACGTCATTGCTTTTTGTTAAGGCATGGTGATAGTTCTAAGTAACGGATGCATTTGATAGATCCTAGCAATAAGAATTCTGACTGTTGGTAACCGCTGTCATAAGTGAAACAGCGGATAGCTGGAATTGTTTAGAACTAATTCTTACTGCCACGCGGCGATGTATTGTTGAGATTTTTCATTTCGTACTCTATTGCAAGCAGAATGATATTTCCCAAGATATTACTTACCATTGATTGCGGTATTCAAAACATTTCTCTTTTCACCTGTTGCCGAGGATTTTGAAAAAAATAAGTTTTCATCTCGGTCAACAGGTGGAATAGTACTATTTTATCTGGAACCCTAAATATCGTGTATATCATTTTAAACATCAATTCTTGTCATGTTTTGTAGCTGGTGGGAGTGAACACTGTGGAGCTCTACGCTGGAGTTCAGATGGAACGTGGAATGATGCTACATGCTGGACTTCATACAGTTACATCTGTAAATACCCGCTCAACAAAGGTGAGATGCTTCTCGTAATTCTTTGAAATTCAGTTTAGGGTGAACATTGACGGATACGGATCCAGTTTTATCATTCCCCACAGCCATCGTAATCAAACATCAACATGTCCACATCTACCCCAGATCTCAGATACCTAAACACGACGTTTCTACATATATAGGCGAGAAATTATGATAGCATTTGAAACGGGAGGGGAGGGGAAGTATACTTACCTGTCTGTCATAAAAAACACAATTATTTACACACGTACAGATTCATGATCATACGCACATCCTCCTATTCTATCCGAAATCCGAACCCTTTTCTTTTATTTTCATCAATCATCAACATTTCCACATCTACCTTAGATCTCAGATACTGTAGCTAAAAGTATATTTATCATATCAATGTTTATAATTTACACATATACAAACACACAAGCACAAACAAACATACAAATCAGACACACTCACACATTTGGCCATTCACATACTAAATACCGTATATAAATTATTCATAAACACACACGTATAAATGTTTTTCGTTTTTTTTTAAAGATGATCTATAATTTTATTTTTAAAATTAAGGTATATTTTCAATTAGTCATTTTGCCAATATTTGATTACAAACGTCAGGCAAAGAAATGTATTTAAAAATATTGAATTTAATGGTTGCATTTTGCAGTATCCTGTGCTGATTGGAAGCGCAAGGGTTACACATCTAGTGGATACTACACTATAGACCCAGATGGAAGAAACAGCGGTGTTGATCCTTTTAGGGTTTACTGTGATATGACGTCAGATGCAAGCACGGGTAAGTTTACATTTTCCATTTAAATTTTTTGATTCATCGCAATGATAGTCATTTTTTTAGGAGCGATCAAATTAAGTTAAGCAACACAAGAAGTTTTTAGATTTCGGCTGTCGACTTGGCTTTGGCGCTAAACATTTTGATTTGACATTATGAAATAATTTCATTCTATTTTTTTTAAATACAAGTTGTGGGAATGATATAAAAGTGTCCTGAATGCGAGATAAATGGAAATGAACCTTGGCAGAACAAAGCATGGGACGGGATCTCACCCGGATGGGGGGGGGGGGGGGGTCGGCAGCAGGATGCTCAAACTTGCTTGTATAGCACTCTTAGAAATCAGAATAGTTTGGCAAAAGTTTATCCATCACTGGACGACACAATGTCTACACAACTATCGGTGGGAATAAAAAATGGCTCCAAGCGATGCTGGGGCCAAATTTTCTTTAAGATTTTTCTCCTTGGCAGGTCCTGAAAGGGGGGAGGGGGCGGAGGAACACCGATAATAAGTCGTGCAGCTGAGTATTCAAATCCTGGATGCGTCATTGACGAAAAAATGATTTTTTTTTTTTTTGTGTGTGTTTCTAGGGATTACAAAGTTCGCTCATCAAGAAGAGTATCGATCATTGATTACCGGATTTGAGGGTGCTAGAAGTGGAGTCCGATCAATCCGATACGGAGATCGAAGTATCGCTCAGGTTGCCATGGCAGCAGACATCAGTTCTTCTTGTTATCAACATATCAAGGTATCGTGATGAATTTGAGAATAGTATTCGGGTCCCACTATTTCGTACATGATAAATGTTAGATATTTTTATGTCCGTCTTGATTTGTTTCTTTTGGACACTAATCAATCGCTTCATTTATTTGGGAATTTTGGATGAATGTTTTATATGATTCGTACTTTAATATTACTTGTGCATACCTGCACTGACAAATGTTTAATCAATGATGAATAATAACAATGAAGTATGATATAAGTGGTATTTTTAGGTTATTTAGGGACAGGCAAACCATATAGAACGAAACTGATTAGTTACTGTGACGTAGCCTAACCATACATTTCGAAATATCAAATTACACTGCTATTGCATGTATGCTATATTCTCAAAGATATATCTTAGAAATTCTAAACTATACAGATGGTTAAACACGAAGTAAGATATTTCCGTAAAATAAAATGGGCCATGGAACAATTCGCGCCGTGTATTGAACTATGCATACACAACAATCATAAGCCGATTCTGATTCGAAGAGCATTACAAGGGAGCATTGAATTGGTGTTTGACCTAATTTTACGTGTTATCGTGAAATGATCGTGTTATCAATATGTTGAGATTTTTCTCCTTTTGTTTACATTTTCCCAGTACGAGTGTCATGGGTCCTACCTGACTGGCTATACGGCTTGGTACGACCGGAATGGAGCTCAAAAGAACTACTGGGGTGGGGCGAATGTAGACAGTGGACAATGTGCATGTGGCAACTCAGGTAACCTCACAACATTCTCACAACTGTCTGCATTTCATTAATGTGTGCTTTCTCAAAAAATATTTATCTATTTGAGCATTCGATGCGTACATAATTCTGATTATTTCACATGATCGAATTATTAGACGTTTTGTAGCAAGTATGAAACTGACCTTGAAATTGATCTGGATTATAATGTAGGCACATAACTAGATGGCAGAAAAATAGCTGTCAAATAGATATAAGGATTATTGATAGATAGCTAGATACTTGAATGTCCATTGGTTACGAATCGAGATTCAAGCATGTAAAACACGACCTATCTTCTTTTGACATTTTTTCCATATCCGTAGCCATAATTGGGATGAATTTGATCAGCCATATAGTTCACATACTTATCCCACATGAGTTCTAGTATTCTTTAGTTATCGTTTTGAATTGATTATTGTGTATTATCCGCTATTATGTTAATAACTTGTCTTAATTGCTCATTTCAGGAACCTGTACAAACGGTCACGCCTGCAACTGCAATACCAACGACAACAATTGGAGAGAAGACTCAGGATATCTGACAGATAAGACCACTTTACCGGTGACAGAACTACGGTTTGGTGATACCGGGGACGCCAGCGAATCGGGATACTATACACTGGCACCACTGTACTGCAAAGGAGATGAGTCGTGTAAGTTTAGAAGGATGATAGTATGTTAGCTTGGTCTGGTGATATAGGAATGATGCTGATTATGATGATTGATGGAAACTATTGCGAGGAGAATGAGAGAGCGTGATAGTGATGGTGATATTGGCGATGAAGACGTTGGCGATAAAATACAAAGATACGGTAACTATGATGATCAAAAACATGATGACGATGGCGATGGTAGTTGGTAATATGAATTATGACGGTGGTGGCGGTGGTGGTGGTGGTGGTGGTGATGGTGGTGGTGGTCGTCGTCGTCGTGGTAGTGGTGGTTTTGGAAGTGGTATTGCAGTTGGTGACAGAAGTACTAGCATGCTTGTGAATTCGATAGATGGAAGCCTGTAGGTTGTAGAAAGCGAGTATGCAACTTGCGCACTATCTTGTCTACGGTCCACATGCCTCCATCTACCGAAAGTACTCTTCTAATGATGACGAGGGCGATGATTGTGATAAACAACTTCAGTTTGAAGATTAATAATCAGTGAGAACGACAATAAAAACAACAATAAAAAAGAATAAAACAATACTGATCTTTCCATGATGATAAGGCTGAAACTAAATAATGATGATGGGAATGATGAACTGCGACTTGAGGAGATTTTTTTTCCAGAAGGTGTCACTATCATTAGGACTGGCTATCATGCCCTTTACTTCATCTCCACCTTATAGTGTTTTGAAAATGGCATCGAATTTTTATAAAGTTGATGCGAAAAAAACGCTTTTTCATTTCTGCGTCATGGCAAAGTAACAAATTGATTCAGAGCGGTCCTGCGTTGCATGTTTGACCCCAGACAAGTCTCTCAGATGGTGAGGTTTAAGATCGGTTCTTTCTCCTACCTACCTCTCCTGGTGAAAATATGCAAATTTAAGACCCATTTATTTTTCTTTCTCTCTACCTTTCAGACATCGTCACTGATCGCACGGATTTCATGCTCATCAGGGAGCGTCATCTCTCCGGCTACAACAACGATTACCAGGTCGGTCTCACCGTCAACCAATGCGCTGCTGCCTGTGTAGCTGCTACGAGCTTCGTGTGCCGTTCGTTTGACTTTCATCATTCCGATGGCGGGTGTTACCTGAGCGAAGAGAACGATCTCACCGTCACACCCACTGCCGGGGCGGAATATCATCTCCACGTCAGAATCAGTAAGTTGTTGAGGTGCTACGTCGGGTTTTGACAATGGGCCTGAAAATGTAGTAGCACATGTGCGTCAAGGCTGACTCACGCCTTTGTGTTTATAGCCAACGTCTACTAAGCGTTCATGACGCTCTGTGAATGTAGGGGCTACGTTAAACTGACGCCAACGCGTGCGTACGCTGAGCGCTAGGCGAACGCCTTCACGTCGGTCAAGCGTTTTTGCTCCGTATTTTTGCGTTCGCAGAGCGTCATGAAGCTGGGTAGACGCTGGTTGCAGGGTGTGAGTCAGCCTTTCAAATTCGTAGCCACGTATGAAAGGCATTAATCTAATGTACATGTCGGTGCTAGCCTTTGCACGGGGGCATGTTAACCTGCATTTGCGTACGTCAAGCGCCAGCCGAACGTATTCAACCTAAATAGAGCGTATATGGGTTTTTCCTGTAGCCTCATAGAGGCATATTGAGAAAATGAAACGGTAATCAGTAAACAGCTGAAATAAATATTTTCTCTTCAGAGAAAACATGTGATTATTATTATCCATAGTAACCAAAATGGTAAAGGCAGAGTCATGCTAAACTTGTAAATGGCAGGTCCTGGCAGCTTCCCCAGAGTCGAAGTGACTCTCCTTCTTCTTCACTTTGACACAAATCGAGTAGAATCATTATCACCTTAAGGGAGTCATTTTAATTGATAATATAATTCACTTTTAGCTGCTGCAATGCAGCCATTTCAAGTCTAATCTTACGTCCCATATTGCAATTGATGAGATCTGCGTTAAGATTCAAGTTTTCAAAATTGGAAAAGCCTCAAAGGTGTCACAGTTATTAGTTTCTGTTATTTTTCTGCATTTAACTTTGCCGTTCACATTTGATTTTAAATGAAGGGAAAATAGCACTGTTACATTGTTCGCTTCTTATGGCATTATTTTGATAGACATATGTATTCATTGATTCTCCTTCATTTATATCCACATTTCCTTTAGTGGATTGATTACAAATGTATAAAATCATGTGTTTCATCAAATTTCAATAACCCGAAACGTTCCTTTTGTTTCTTTTCTTCTTTTCTTCTTTTCTCAGTGAATGGAATAGTGGATCCATATACGGGTAAGCAAGGCTTGTATGACTTTGTCTTTGACTATATGTACAAGCAATTGTTTTAATTCATATTTCGACCATGTCAACAGGCCCGAATTATTTCTTTAAAATATGAGCCCACAGAAATAAAATTATTTCCTGATTTGAGATCATTTAAGGTACTGGAAATATTAATACTCCCCCTTTCAAATGCATTTCATCTTTGCATTACTTGCAATTTAATTGAAAACAATGAAGGTTATTTTAAACAAGGTTCATTTTATTCTGAATATTCCTCCATTCGCTACAATACGAGTACTCTCTTTTCCAGATTTCGTCTCAATATTGTAATTGCTAAATTTAGCGTCATCGTGCGCCACAGTTGACTTTCCTTTACCGCGTGGCAACTGGCTTTGCTGTTACCCGTAAATGTTCATTATTGGCTAAGAATGAGGGGGTACGGTAATGAATATTTCAAAACATGAGGAAAACATTACCATGCACTAATTCCCCCTATTATTTAGGTGCTACATTTCTCCACCACCCTCTCCAAATTGCGCTTATGCTTTCTCACTCTCTTGCTATTTCTTTCCTCTCTCGTTCTGTCTCTGTGTATCCTCTTCGCCTATCCCCCGTCCCTCCTCCCTCTCTCTCTCTCTTCTCCTCCATTTATCTATCTCTTCATTTCTCTCTCTGTTTCTCTCCTCCCTCCCTCCTCATCATTCCCCCTCCCTTGATCTCCCTATTTCTATCTCTTTCTATCTTTCTCCCACTCAATCTCTCTTTCTCCCTCTCTATCTCTCTTCCCCTTCATCCCTATCTCTTCCCCCTCCATCTATCTCCCTCATCCTCCCCTCCCCCCTCTCTCTCTCTCCTTCTATCTTGCCTACTCGCAGAGTCAAGTAGTTGTGGAAGTGGATGGTTGCAACGGAGCTCCTACTGCTACAAACCAATCCACGCAGGGTATAGCTGGCTTTCTGCTGAAACATATTGCCAAGAGCAAGGAGGTGAGTCATGGCTAAATTTGGGGTTCAGTATTACAAAGATGTCGATTGAATTTCGCCGTTTTGGGTAAAATGCCTTTAAATTTCCTGGTTAATATTACTCAGTCTAGGAAAAGAATTTAAATGACAATTCTGTTTTTTTTTTAACAAAAACATTTGTCATAATTCCCTGAATATTTTTTATACGAAAACCTAATTTTTGCCAAAATGCAGTAATGTCTTTTTGCCAATACATTTTGCCAATACCTGCACCCAGCGCAACCAAATCAAGAAATACCAAAAAAGTCAACTCTGACAGCAATCCGCTGAAAATTTTCAACATGAATATTGCAATTACTATATATTTATATATCTATTCACTTATGTATTATCTTATTCATTAATAAATTCATTGATTATATTCGTGTTCATGATTCTAGGTCATCTTGTGACACCGTCTGATCTAGAGGAGTATGAATACGTGAAATGGATCTTCCGATGGGCACAGAGAGCTGTCACAGTATTTTGGATTGGACTCAATGATATTGAAGAGGAAGGTTTGTGTCTCCATTATCTATCCTTATATTATAATTATTATACTAGCAACATCATTATCATTATTTTGATCATTACTATTATATTCTCTAGAGTCAGTATAAAATATAATCACCTTCATCATCTTCATCATCAGCATCATCAACATCATCACCATCATAATCATCATCAACATCATCGCCATCATCACCTTCATCACCACCACCATCATCATCATCATCATCCTCCTCATCATCATTATCATCATCATTATAATCATCAACAGCAACATCATCATCATCAACAACAACATCATCATCATCGTCATCATCATCACCATCACAATCACTATCACCATCAACATCATCCTCCTCACCATCATCATAAACATTACATTCATAATTATGAATAAATATGATGTTGCCATCTCATTATCTTCTTCCCCTCTTCCCCTCTTCCTCTGTATAGTCATTATCATTATTATCATCTTCTTCATTATCAACAACATCTTGTCAAAGTAAAACCTTTAACGCTATAAAAACATAGAAAACCATTTGTATTCGGGCCGGAAATAGCCACAGTCAGTCTAAAAACCTGTTTATAATTACTAGCTATAAAGCCATTAAGTAAATGGAATTTGAATTTGAATTTATTCATTTGAACGTCATAGACATGTACAACCAACATTTTGTTATTATTACATTTTTTCATGTATATAATTATCTGATTCGTTCCGGCCATCTGGCCATTGTATACAGAATTCACTTGAGTTATTGTATATACTTTCACTTGAAGAGTAGCTTAGAGATTTTTTCTTCAGATTTTAGTTTATTTGTCGTTTCAGAAATTATTACAATCATGATTATTCTAATCACCATTCCTAGGTGTATGGAGAGATGCCGAAGGAAATGTAGCGGTTTACACAAACTGGAATGGAGGGCAGCCTAATGGAGGTGTCACTGAAAACGGGGTCGCAATGTATCAACACTCAACGGATAAATACATCGATGCTACAGTTGCCACTGGTCGACACTTCGTCTGCAAGGAAGCATTAGGTAAGATCTAAACAACATATTATACACTTATAAAAAGACTATGACTGAGGCGCCGTGGTGTGCGCCTGAAATCAAGCTGTTCGGGAGGGTCATATACTTGGGTTAGTTCCTGTCTGTGGGTTCGAAGCCTGGTCGCATACCGTCTTTCGGAAGGAGACGTTAAGATGGCGATCCCCTTTCTCTATTTTTCTTCTGGCGTAAATATTCAGAATTGAATGATACACGCCTCTAAACTACATCCTTTCCTTTCCTTTTTTTTGAGTATTTTTTACATGGGTGTTGTAAAAAAATCTACACAATCTAATTTTAAGTCAAATATGTAGTTTAAGATTTGTTATAGTTTGCCAAGGGTTATATTTTACACACAAGATGAGTCCTGGGCGATGTCTCACCAAGTTAAGACTAACTTGTATCTGTTCTTGTGCTAAATGATCGAAAATCTCCTGTTTATTACACTCATCATCATGTACCAGTCTTGCTCTAAATAAAGTCTTTATTGATTTTAGAAAAGATTCTGTGAAAAACTGTCTTATATGATCAGATATTTTGATTTCCCATACACGTTTCTCCATTTAGACAGGGGCCTTGCAATACCTCCATAAATTGTAAACATTACGTTCATCATAACCTTATATATTTTCATATAGAGCAATTCCAGCATAACCATGATAATAGATGTGAAATCTTCATTTGATTTTATGGAGAGCTATCACACAATAGAATCTGAAAAACAACGGAAATATGAAAATGGTCTTCGATTTTTAGGAATTACAATGTCATGTTACTTTCGTTTGAATTGCCGATTCACTTTTCCTGTCCAACAGAGTAGTGAAGTATATCAGTCTTAACTATAATGCAACCGATCTACCCAAAGGTCCAGTATCTTCACAAGTATTAACTAAGCTTTTTATAGGCTGACATATTTCTTGCGATTTAAGTTAATCATTTGATAGAGCATTGCTGTCAGATATTCTGATTCCCTTCATTACAAATTCTTTGTTACAGGAGCAACAGCCATTGCTCAGCCTACGACACACCCATTATGCGACAGTGGTTGGGCCTGGCATGATCATAGCTGCTACAACTTCTACACCAGTGCAAAGACCTGGTCCGACGCCCAGGACTACTGTCATGGTCTTGATGGGGATCTGGTTACCGTGGAAACAGACGCAGAATTCGACTTCTTGGTCAACTACTATCGTTATCGTTATTCAGGCAGAAAATTTTGGATGGGACTCACGTACAGATCAGATGGTAAGTAACATTAATTGCGGCAATTTCTTTATATCTTAAAACAGAAATACAATAGAATAACTCAATAGGAATTATGAAGTCAGCTATGATATTGTTTTTGGTAGCGGTCATACTAAAAGCCGAAGAGTGCCGAAGAGCGCCGAAGGGCACTCTTCGGCGACTCTTTGGCACTCTTCGACCTTTAGTATGATCCTTTGGTAGAGCAGAACAGTTCGACCTCGTAATCGATTTCAAGGGTGTATTGTGGAGTCACAATTCTTATTATTTGTCATAAGTTTTCGAAAGAAAAAGAAATGAAGATTCATTTGTCGGATTTCACCACCCAGTTTTTCCTATTTTTCATAGATAAGGAATATTCTCAGTGTATTTACAGGAGACTTCTTGCTCAGAGAGTGATTGTTCTATTTTATGCATTCATAATCTCTTCTGCTTTCATTAAAAGAAAAGTACTGGTAGCACGATATAGACTATTTCCGCACAATTATGTCCAACCCCCAATTCAATGCTTCTTTGTAATGCTATTAAAATCGGGACCAGCTTACGATTGGGATGTTCGCACAGGTTAATACATGACGTAAGGATCGATTGTCCCATGACATACTTAATTATTGTAAAGCGTTTCTAAATTTGCCGGGCTAATAACATTTATTCCCCTCATTTAATTGAATTGAATTGAATTGACTCGAACATTTATTTCCTTTTATACCAGTTCACAGACATACCGTAATTAAGATAAAGTAACATGACAAAGTAGTAAAATCAAAGGAGGCGAGTTCCCTGAAAGCGTGGCTTGATTTGGGATCGCATGAACAACGAACAAACTTAAACAAAATGTAATAAATTATTGTATATCATCATATTGAAGAGGACAACAAATGAAGGAAATAACAAAATGGTGAAAGTGGTCGTGACTCTCGCCTTTCAACCAGAGGGTCGTAGGTTCGAATCCCACCCATGGCGTCAATTTCCTTCAGCAAGAAATTTATCCACATTGTGCTGCACTCTACCCAGGTGAAAAATGGGTACCTGGCAGGAATGTATTCATTGGAATGCTTGAGCGCCTAACTGGCTTGCTCGGCAGTTATAGCCAGGGTAATAATATGGTACCTAGTATCAAGCGCAGTAGAGTATATGCATATAGTGATTGCGCTATATAAATGGACCTATTAACATTATTATTATCATTATTATTACAGGAGCTTATCGATGGAAGACTGAAATGGACGATTATCCATCCGATGGTTCACACTGGGATAGTGGTCAACCTAACGGGGCAGCTTCTGGCCACGAGTGTGTCTACATCTCCGCTGCTCAGAAGTATGATGACGGGGCCTGTACCTCCTCCATGCCGTTCATCTGTGAAAAGGATACAAGTGAGTGTTGTGTTCTAATTAGTAATTGATATTCATCAAAACTGTATCATTAATCAAGTTTTCTCCATGGTGATGAGATAAGTTGGAAGAAAAAAACGCTATAACACAGGGATCAGGAGCTCAAAGCCAAGAAAAGGCTGTGAAAGGATATCAGACAAAATTACGGTCTTCTTAAATTCGTTTCACGAAGGGCTGCAAACTGGCTCGTTGCTAAATCTTTAATAACAGTGGGTTTTTTTTTATTTTTTTTTACAAAATTACAATTTTCTAGACAACGACACAATGTCAAATCATCAATAATACATGTTCATGAATTCACGGAATTTAAAACTGTGTAATACTTTACCTTTTGAAATATCCGCCCATCTTGGTTATTGATGATGCTTAATTATTTGTTTCTGGTATTCTAGTTCCGACGTCAAATCCTTCAAACTTCATGCTGGATGTCAAGGGGCCCTCTACTATCTACCTCTCATGGGGCGTCCTCACACAACCTGAACAGAACTCTGATGTCACCGGATACTATGTAAGTAGATAGACACTGAATGGACATGTTGTCTTTTTAGGCGGAGCAACGTATGTCGTAATAATGTTCTTTAAATATTCACTAACGTACGTGCTAATCTAACTCCACATTCATTTTAAAATTTCTTCCGGGGAGGGATGGAAGAATAAGTGGATGTTGATAATTGTTTGTGATCCGACTAACCTGTTGTTCACCTGTACGACAGCATTTTGTTTGCCCCATAGCATTGGATAGATAACTGAACTCGGACGGAACGGGACTATCTACCCCCTTGTGAATCATTTAAGTGGATAAAAACAAACAAACAGTCAAACAAAAAAAACAAAAAAAACACCAAAATATACAGAGACTGGTGTCATACGTTATTGTATCTTGTGCTCAGAAAACTTCACTGATATCTATTTATTTTCTTACAATTTTAATAATATCCTAGATGACAACAAGTAAAGAATACGTATAGGATTTTAATGCAGTTTGAGTATACAGTAATCAGAAAGTAGTTTAAACAGGTACATATTTGTTGTTATGTTTCTATAACTCATGCAGATTCACTACTGGCCAATTAACAAGCAGAGTACGAAGAACGTCACGATTGACGTCACAGGGCTGTCGACCTATTCCTACCTACTGACGGGAATTGCTTCCGGTACAACCTTTGAGTTTATCATCCAAGCATACACAGATAATGGAGATGGTCCAGAGACTGATCCACCTATTAACGGCACTACAGTCGTTGCAAGTGAGTTTGATTTTGTTTGGTTAAAATGAGATTAGATTTTTCAAAGGGGAATGTTGGCAAATTTTACATGTGGTTTGACTATTGTATCGAGGGGTTGTCAAATGAGTTAAATTAGATGTTGGTTTTGGTCCACTTTCATAATGACCAGACAAGCAAAATAAGGTCTAATAATAATAGTAATACAGGGTATATAGTTTTAATACACCAGATTCCACATGAATAATGTGCTAAAGGCGCAGTGAAACAAAATTCAAGGAAAACGAAAACTTAATAAGAGGAATATATTTGATGTAGACACTATTGCAAAACACTTTTGAAGACATTGGTTTTGATTGCATTTTTAAACCATTTCTAGTGGTAGTTTAATTTCTGGTGGAAGTTGGTTCCATAGATATTGTGCAGCATACACAAATAACCCCGATCCACCATGATTACTTTGTTTTTGGAACCATAAGCAGTTTAGACTAGATTCCGTCATGGATACGGTTTAAGATAAATTATCGTTTGGCCCACGCTTATTTTGGTATTGTCATTGCAGAACTGCTTTTATGCACAATTTTTTTTTAATAAACTGGAAGGAAAATGGCTTGACATTCCACAAGTGATCGCTGGTACTGTAAGGAAGAGCACAGAAACTTGTTGCACCTCAGACCCCAGCTGTCATTTTTTTCTATCGACATTTTTATGCATACCTATCATGAGATCAGTGATAACTGTGAAAAAAAAAAACAAACAAACAAACAAACAAACAAATACTACCCCCGGAGGTAGAAATTACCTTAATAATCGAATTGGTCATATTAAGTTTAAATGTCATTTCTCTGATTGTCTTCCTTTCAGTCGCTCAAGACGCGAACAGTCGTAAAACAAACTTCATCTTGATGAAAGGAAAACGCCTCAAGAACCACGCCCTCTATCAGCTAGAAGCATACACCTTATCAGAATGCACCAATCATTGTTTGCGAGAGAGCAATTGTTATTCTGTGAACTACGAGAGGGCTTCTGGAGCAGCGAGAAAGCCTTGTGTTCTAAACCAGGCGACACACACCACACATGCTGAGGACTTGGTAGATGATCGTGATTATATGTATGGAAGCATTGATGGATTGTAGGAAAAGAAGCTTGTTAAATTACAGACTAGAAACCACATTATAATGCTATTTTCATGACAAGACTATCCAAGACCAGTTGTGGACGAACTGACACAAAGAATACCTCTAGATTTAGTTTTGAGACCCATTCTACTTCTGAAGCTGTTTATAGCCCCGTTAGAAGTTCAATACTATGAACTACTATTCTAACCTCTAGCTTGGCCTCTTTAGGATGCCTTGGGGGGGGCATTCTGCATAATTGCAAAATGCTCAATCAATGGGCCAATTGCAACGGCTGTGTCATGTCCGTTGCGCTGAAGATATATATATCTTAATGGAATTCCTCAATTTCTTAAACTATCTTAAAGAGATTCAGCTTTTTTTTTTTTTTTTGGGGGGGGGGGGGGCGTGAGGTCATTACACTTTTGTAGAATTGCCCAACGTTAGGAAATTCCATTTAAAGTCAACTCAGTAATACATAATGTATTCACGCAAATGGTCTACCTCTAATAACCATCATGAAAATAAGTAATTGACTAGAATTATTAGAACATTAATTGAATATATGACTGCGTAAAAAATAGCATGGTTGTGTGGCTTGTGACTATACAGCATTCTATCTACCCTATCAGAATTGCTGTTAAGCGGGATTACTAGAAATTCTGAATGATGCTGCATATTGTAGGGTGTAAAAAACAACAAAAGATACAAAATGATCGAGATAACGGGCAGAAAATGTTCGGAGTCAATTGACAGTATATGCCATGTAAAACGCATCAAAAATCAAAGCGGTCATTTCGTAAATAAGGTTGAGATTTTTGGGTAATATTCAAATTGTCTGGAGGAAATTGTTGTTAACATAAAATATTTATACTGTTCATGTTGAACTCCTGTGAGCGTATTTTCTTTCCTCTAGTTTGATTTGTTGTAGTCATACACAGACTGTGATCTAAACAATGCAAGACTTTATGAATTGATATTTACAGAGGTGAAATATTTTGTTTTAAGCAACAACGGTAACATTTTGTAAATTAATTAATAACGATGTTTTACCTTGATTTATTTATGTGATTTAAAGTTGAAAATGCAATAGACGCGTGTTCGTGCATTTGTCGAAGGTAAAAATTGATCAGTTTAAAACATAATACGAACACGCCAATAGAAAAGAGAAGAAGAATATATGGAACAAACAAAATTTGAAAGAAAATGTTTGTCACAAAAGCACGTAGGTCGTTCAGAGAGAGAGAGAGAGAGAGAGAGAGAGAGAGAGAGAGAGAGAGGGAGAAGAGAGAGAGAGAAGAGGAGGGGTGGTGAGAGAGGGGGCAGAGTAGAAAGAGTTATGATAAAGAGAAATGGGGGATCCAGAGGATCCGAGGGGAGGGGTAGAGAAAAAGAGAGGAGGTTTTGTATTAAAGGAGGAAAGGAGAGAAATTATCCAGAGAAATGAATCCTGAACTTTAAACAGAAGATACATGCGCTTGTATGTGCATGAGAGTGTGTATATGTGTGTTATGTGTGTGTGTGTGTGTGTGTGTGTGTGTATGTGCGTGTGCGTGTTTATTTTTGTCCTTGCGTGGCAACATTCTTTTACTTCTTAAACACAAAAAACATTGTAGTGGCTAATTTCACAGAGTTTAGCTCCATCCTTTATAAGCTGTCGCAAACTGTCTGTTAATATAATAGTACCAAAGAATTGGAAGAAAATGTTAATTGGATAATAATTTCTGAGTAAAGAAAGATGGCCATGGGCCAAGTTACCCACCCAGTCATCAAAATCCTAAATGTTCGTGTTATCCAGTTCTTATGTTATTACCGTCGCTAAAGAAAGGACTACTACTAAAGAACAGAATAGGTGTCTCCACACAAAAGAATATTCTATTTCTTTCTTATTGTGATGAAAGAAGGTACTTCGTACAAACGTCTCTCTGTACGAGGGGTCCAAAAGAAGGTTTCAATCAATATTTCTTTTGTTTGCGTAATTGTGTGATCACATAAAACACGTCCCACTCGGAGTTTTAGTATTGGATTTCCTCCAAAGAAAATGGCTGCCACTGCGTAGCTGATGAAACTTTCACCGGGGATCATTACACTGGTCTAATCTTCAGAATGTCTCTTTCAGGTAATTATATCATTTTGTATTGTTATCATAGTATTCTTTATTACAAAACCAGTTATGGATTTTGTCTATAAAATTTTAGAATTCTTGTTTGAAATCTTACGTATCACATCTAATCATATTGACATGCTTTTTACACAAAAACCAAGTCCTCCAAAAGTGCAGAACATTTGTTTCTACAATGACATGTCAAGGAAAATATTCTTCTGTATAATATCTAACCAAAATTATTTGTTCTCATTGTATTTTTCATGATGTGTTTGTACATATTTTTGTCCGTTCTGTAAGCACGATACATGATTGTATCTATGAGTTCAAGTTACGAGAACTTATACGCAAACTCAAATTTCAAATAATGACACCCTTCTTTTTGTATCTATTTTTCAAAATTAGTTTGGGCACTGGCGATCCTGATTACAGCCTCCGTTGTTGGTAAGAGACAAAGTTTTTATATCCATTTACATATTAATGAATCGTGATTGATTTATTGAACATTTTGATTGCTGAATTCAGCAATACAATTTATTTTAGATCCTAAAATCTAAAGAAGTAAAATATTATTTATCTCCAAAAATCGCTCTTCCTGTCGGCATTATCACAACATGGAAGTATTGTTGGAAGTGTTTTGTTAAGATATATGTATTCAATTGATTATATAATGGAAATTTATTTTTAACTTTTACCGCATGCATGTAAGAGATTGAGTCATGTTGCAAGTGAATTTACAAAAAGAATTCCGGTTGTAGTTCTTAGGCTATGCATATTCTGGCTCTGAACAAATTTATATTTTGTTTGTTCTTTTTTTGTAATGATATTTTTATTGTTTTCTCCCAAATCAATACATATTCAAAATTATATGTGACAAAATTTAACATGTTCTTCATAACAAAATCCTAAATTCAGTATAAATTGTTACTTAAATCAGAACAGTCTTACACAAATTACAATGACAATATTACATACAATCTTAAAGAAATAGATTAAGAGATATTTTTATTTAAACTTAGATTACGGAAACACTATACATCTGTGATTTATGGAGCGACCATGAATATACTCATTAAGGATGCATAATTAGAGGAATAGCCCCAACAACAAAGAGAGAAAACAACAATGGTTTAATATAACATTATACACGCATCATATTCAGAGATTAAGCAATTGCTCCTTACCAGTACCTCCCAGTTTTATGCCAATATGAATTTCCTTCCAATTTATACTTTTCAAATCTGGTAAATTTAATAGATTTCCGCAATCGCTCCATAGAACTCGTATATTTTCACAAGTATAAAAAAGATGCCCATATTTTTCTTCACGTTTTTCACAAAAGGTGCAAGTACCTGCTGGTTACATAATTGTATGCATGCAAATGCGTTTTGGTATATATTAGTTCATATAACAATTTAAATTGAAATTCTCTTAACTTACCATTTAGGGTAGATTTTCTGGGTCTTAAAAAATTATATTGATATCTTTTCAGAACAATTGCATATGACTTTTCTATTTTCACGTTTAAGAATGCCGCATAGATTTTTTTTAATGTAACATTCATTAATGTATTAACTCTTCCATTGAATACAAATTCTAGACTTAAATTCGTGTCTGTACATAAATATTTTTTCTTCAAAATAGTTTTCCAAGTGAAATGAATATTTCTATATAATTGATTGATTTCTATAAAATTGGTTGTTCTGTGATAAGTTGCGATATAAAATACGGAAATCTTAAACCAATATCAAGTAATTTACTAAAATTTTCTATTTCGCAATTTTTATTTTAATGTGCATATATGTTTTTTTTATTTGAAAACTAAAAACTTAATGGAATTAATTATAGATAGCAGAATCTATTCGTGCATTCTTTCTAGGCTATTTATGAGAAATAAAATTACATGGAATGGTTTCCAGGTAATTATAGGCCACGTTGTAGAAAATGCAATATCCATGCACTGTCCATTATTCTGAGATTATCCATTTTAATTTTGGTTTGACTAAGATCTCATTTTGTTTTGATTTTGTACCAAAACTGTAGACTATGATATATAAGTATCATCATCATTATCATTATTGTTATTATTATTAATGACAATGATAATAAATATGATGATAATAATGTTGATGTTATCAATAATGTAATGATAACAATGGTAATACATGCAACTTATAGAACACAGGTATATCCATTCTGCAAAGTCATTAGGGTAGTTTTTATGGTGGTCATTAAAGCATTATATCATTACCCTGGCTTTAGACGACGCCATTCGGGAAACAAGGCCTTTCAAGGGAAAATATTCATGCCCGCAACCTATTCACCTCACCTGGGTTAAGTGCAGCACCATGAATATTAATCAGTCGTTGAAGTAAATTTAATGGGTGCTGGACTCGGATTATGACCATCTGGTTGAAAGGCTAGAGGCTTGTCCACTAGACCTCTACGCTTAAGGTCGATTCACACCTTTGCGTTTTAGCCTGCGTTGGCCCAGCGTTTTAAACACACTCATCGAACGCAAAGTATAGACTGATCTGACGATGGACTGACGTTTGGCCTGCTCTCTTGGGACGTACGCCAAATGTCAGCCCACCGTATGACCTGCGTCTTTGTGCGTCCAATGATCTGAGTGCTTTGTAATTTTCAAAAACACTGGCCCAACGCATGTCCAAAATGCAAAGGTTTTGGTAACCCTAATTTTTTACTAAAAACAATTCTATTATTTTTTTTAATTCCTCAGAGGGCGCCTCGCAATGCCGCAAGAACTGGCAGCAGTACGGTACAGCATGCTATTACATCAACACAGACTCCCTATCATGGGGTAACGCTGAGGCCTACTGTGTGACACAGGGTGGTCATCTTGCCTCCATAGCTGACAGTGGTGTAAATAGTCACATTCAGAATGTTATGAGTGGCTACTCCAAAGCACATATCGGTGAGTAGGCGGCATCTCCATGTTTTTGTTTGATTTGTTTTGTTCGTTTTTTCACACTTTCGCTGAGTACCCCTACTTTTGACTTTAGTATTCCTGTATCTCTCCAACTTCTGAAATAGATCATGTAGATTAAAAAGTGCCACTGTGCCTACCATTTTCACGGCTCATAATAAGCAATTTAGAATTCAAAGTTATGAAATTATATCTTCTTATCATACTATATAAATCCATAAATCTTGATTACACCAATATACATGAGTTAAAATGGGTTTTTCATGGCATATTCAGCATCCCCGAGACTCAATGGTATTGAGATTTGGGGTTGCAAGATATTTTGCTCCAATAATAGTTGCACCTTAAAGCAATGTTGGGATGCAGAAATCTCGGCGGCACTGTCGTATCAATTTGAGTTGAAATTGTATTAATTATGGCCACATACATTCTAAAATCGGCGTATGTAGGAAAATTACTCTGGAATTTCATTGACTCGGATAATAAGCATTGGCACCATGAAACAGAAAAAATTTGGGTGTCTAGCTATTGTACGATGACAATAGCCACATGACAGATTTTCACCTAAAAGTTTCTTGCAAGGAAAATCAGTAAGTATTCTCCGTTTAGCAACCAGCTGACAGCATTGAACAGTAATAACAAGCTTCCTGGATATCCACGAGAGTAGACATTAATTTGTGAATCTCCAAGCTAAACCAAATAGTAATTACTTACATGAGAGAAGGCGTATAGATACTGTTACGGTGCCTCCTCACGCGAGAACATTCTAACACTATAAACTAACGCATATTCCCCAAATTTGACATCTCTGCAAAGAGACTAATGATGATAAAAAACTAAAAATATTTCTTCTGAATGACAGGGTTTTCCGACCTTGCCTATGAGGGGTCTTGGTCATGGTGGGATGAAAACTCAGCGACTTATACCAACTGGAACTCAGGAGAACCGAACGGAGGAGATAACTCCAACTGTGGTGGAATCTACTCCAGTGGAACATGGGATGATTATCCATGTAGTACGAGTTACGTCAGTATCTGCAGAGGTAGGAATATTTTGTGTACTGTGTTCAGTTTAATATAAAGAAAAGAAACGGTTGAGGAGAACGTAAAAGGGCAATGAAACGAAAGCGCCATGTCCGTTTTGCAAAAAAAAAAATAGATTAATCTCTTAAAAACTATTCGTAGGATTAAATTCCTTAAAACTCCGTACATATGAAACAGATATCATCATTGGTAGGCAAATTTAAATTTCAAGAAATTAGAAATTCAATCAAGACATGCGTTCTCTGTTAGCGTAACGAAGATGACAAAATCGTGGAATTGCTCGAATAGAAGCTAGGGCATAGGAATTCATTTCAACCAAAACCTTTATACGGAGACCGGTAGATAATTTGCGGGGTTTTTTTCTTGTTCAATTTCTAATCGCTGTTTCTTCAAGGCAAACACAATATACTTTCATAGAGTATAACAATTAATAATATCACATCATACTTTCGAATAAATGCACTGATACAAATAGGCTGTGCGCCGTACCTTTTCCCGTCATAGCTTTCGTTCTGTGTATAGTATATTAAACTTTCAGTCTTTTTTAGGCGTAGCTCGTGTATTAAAATAAAGAGAGCAAGGCGTAGAAATGCACAAAGGGTTTTGTTTGTTAAAGTATATATTTAAGGTACACACATGGATATTGATACTTCATAATTATATAGACGTCAATTGGTTGATGAAGTTTACCATTCATACTTTATTATTTACAGCACCAATCCAGTACACAGCAACCAAGACTGGCTGTGCGTGCCCCTTTGATTCAACACGTACGGACTGTGCGTGCTGTGTGACGGGCGGAACACACTGTGGTCAACAATACCCGAATGAGTGTTACTATTCCAGTACATCGGAGTGTGGTGCTGAGCCCATTATTGATGGTAAGTATAATCAGACCACACTGTGTGCACTGTGTGATGGGCTGAACACACTGTGGTCAATTGTACACGAACGAATGTTACTATTCCAGAGTGTGATGCTGACCCAATTATCGGTGGTAAGTGTAATAAGAACACGCTGTGTACCTTGTGTGACATACGGAACACACTGCGGTCAATTATATGCGAACTATACACAGTGCTGCTATTCCAGCACCTCACAGTGTTGTGCTAAGCCCATTATTGATGGTAAGTATATTTCGACTACACTGTGTGCACTGTGTGATAGACTGAACACACTGTGGTCAACTGTACCCAAACGAATGTTATTATTTACTTTTCCAGTATTTCTGAATGTGGTGCTNCACGAACGAATGTTACTATTCAGAGTGTGATGCTGACCCAATTCTCGGTGGTAAGTTTAATAAGACCACGCTGTGTACACTGTGTGACATACGGAACACACTATGCGGACAAGACATTGTTGCTATTCCAGCACCTCACAGTGTTGTGCTAAGCCCATTATAGATGGTAAGTATATTTCGACTACACTGTGTGCACTGTGTGATAGACTGAACACACTGTGGTCAACTGTACCCAAACGAATGTTATTATTTACTTTTCCAGTATTTCTGAATGTGGTGCTGAATCTATAATACTATAGATGGTAAATATATTCAGAACACAATGACAGCTGGAACACAATGTGGTCAACTTTACCCAAACAAGTGTTACTATTTCGGTACCTCAGAGTATCGTGCTGAGCCCAATTTTCGATAGTAAGTATAATCATTCCACACTTATGTACATTGTGTGATGGGCTGTACGTATACGAACAAGTGCTGATATTCCAGCACCTCACAGTGTGATGCTGAACCAATTATCGATGGTAAGTATAATCAGACCACACTGTGTACACTGTGTGACGGGTTGAATACACTGTTATCAACTGTTCCTAAGTGAGTGTCATGTTCCTGTACTTCAGATTGTAATACATCGATGCCTAGACTATGCATGGAATGTTACAGGTGTTGGTATTTCAGTATCTCACACTGTGGTGCTCGTTATTGGTGCCATATTTGGTCACACTAGACTGTTTATTCAGTGTGACGGAAATTTCAGACTGTGGCAACTGTGGTAAAATGTACCAAAAACAAATGCCACTGTTCCAGTCGGTCTTATAGAAGTGCCAGCTTTCGATGGACATATAATCAGACCACGTCCGTTTATGCAATGTTACGAATTGACCTAAGTATAGCAAGATCTCCACCTTAAAAGGTGAGGTGGACGTTATGTTTTATTGTTACCGTACCTCAGAGTGTGGCGCCAAGCATATTGTAGTTATAATGTGCATGTGGTACATTCATAACACATTATTGTCAATTGTCTCCAAACGAGTGCATAAATTACGCTTCAGAAGTGACCATTTGCATTCAACAGTTTTAACAGCTAATGGAGATTCCATATTAAAATGATTCATTTTACTACTTTTGTAGGTTAGACAATGACACATTTTATAATCATCCGTGTTGCTATTTTCTTCATATTTTGAAAAAATAGATTGGCAACTTGTGATGAAGGTAACGCGTTCATCTAGCATCAACGTCTACAGCTTATACACGGGATCGTCAACCTACAACGATGGTTCGACCACGGCTAACATTCTGACATCGACGTCCTTATCGTACAAGAGCTCAGAAGCAAATAGCTACGATACGAGTTCACTCGAACGGGTAAGTTTAGGCGTATCGAAAAAAAAATCTGATGCTTGTGCGTTGGTATTTTTCATTAAATAAGGATGAAAGACAACAAACATAGTTCCTCAAGCATTCAAATTGACATTTCACAGAAAGTTAAGAGTTAGATGTCTTAGTTTATGCGGTCAAAACTTCAGTTATCTTTTTCAATGTGTATCCATGGTTCCTGGTGAAACTATGCACTGTCTTGACTAGTGTACTAAATATTTAACAGTAAAATGACTCATAACAGATAGCGGAATGTTTATTTTCGAATTAATTTTCAGTCCTTGACAGTATTTTGTACTCCATAATTTTGAAACCCTAAACAACCTAAAGAAAATTAGGAATATGGATGTAATGTCGGTTGTCATATTCGCATCAGATTCACATGATTGAAACTGGTAACATATTGTCCTCAAACAATAGCTTCTAACTCACATTTCTGATTGATGATAGTGGCTAGGTACTACTTACTAATAATTAGAAAAAAAAAAAAAAAAAAAAAAAAATAATTACCAAAAAAAAAGAAAAAAAAAAAAAAAAAAAAACAAAAAACAAAAAATAAAAAATAAAAAAAAAAAAATCACAAGACGGTTCCGATTTAAAAAGCATTACAAAGGAGAATTGGATGGCGTTCGACTCGATTTTATGAAAATAGATTGTATGGTCTTATATGTTATTAAAAGAATATTTTTGCTAACTACATTCAATTTTGCCACTTTTCAGATCAAGTTGGCTTTCTACTCTAGCGGGACTGAGGTACGGAGTTTGACCTTTGACACATCAGGCACCAGTCGTACCACGTGGTATCATACCAACTAACTGAGCTAAGCACCTTACTCTGATATCTACACCGATACCAAGAAATACCAATCAATGGCAGGGTATGAATCAATCATCCACATTCTATTCGACTACCACTCTATTTTGTTTATTGATATTGTGTTTACTTATTTAAAGTTGTTTATGTAGTTATTCAATGATATATTTTTTCATCACTCATTTAATTATTCATTACTTTGAAGTATGTAATCATGATGTCAAGTGAGCCACATCACCTCTACATTGAGGTAATGACCATCATCAGGTGACGGAAACAGCGGGATGTAGTGCACGGAGAGTAGACCAAAAATACTGACGATATAATAGCCAAACTCTACCTTGTTAAAATAAGCAACCTACAATCATTACCGTTTTTCCAATTAGCACCGTTTGACAACCCTAAGTACATTAAAATAGAAACAACATTTAACATTAGCCGGAATATTACTTTGTGATGTAAATGATATAAGCTTCCTCATGCATCAAAAGAACATTGAAAGCAAAAAAAACAAAACAAAGAGGAATGTATAACAGAATTGTAAATTTTTCATTTATCCACTTGCTGTTGCTGTCACTCAAAAGTCACTAAAAGTGCCTGGTCAAAAACAAATGTGCCTATCCACATCTTTTAAAAGATGTTCGATAAAAAGCTTAGAAGAACATTTATTGCACCGTCGCACATATCTTGTTCCAAACTTCCAAACGCATTAGATGATGAAGATTACAAAAAATGTCGCACGGTAATTCTAATGAGGTTATGAATTGGTGGGAAGTTATTTTATCTTTATCGAAACAGCAAATTTCAAAAGATAAACTCTCCGTTTGTTCCCTTTGACAACAGGACTGGGGACAATGGCAACCGAAGATACTTCATGAATCGCCACTACGGTGGTTGTTCAGTCGATGCTGGATGGTTCGTGGTCGTTGATTACGGCACAAATTCTGGATGCAGTTGGGATCAATATTAAAATAGACCGTTCTTCATCTACAGTGCAGCCTCCACGTACCAGTCCTGGGAACAAGGTAATACATCGAGCAAACAGTTCAATTTGAACAGAAATTTCCTTTTAATGATAAAAATGAACCCACCAGGGTGGTGTTTCACAAAATCGTTCTTAAAGTTACGAACGACTTCACGTTCGACTGGTATCAGTTCTTGTGCTAAATGCTCGTGATAATGTGAATCATTGCGCACAAGAAGGGATACCAGTCAAACGTAAGTTCGTGCGTAAAGTCTTTCTTATCTCTGTGAAACACTGCCCAGGTAGCAAAGGGCCTACAGTGTAGGAATAACAATCGGAAGAATGTATTGGGTGACTTCAAGTACGGTGTGGAACGCTGGTGTTGGTGTTGCAGCAACACCAACACCAGCCTCAACACCAAACCTGAAGTCTGTCGGTGTTGGGGTTGACCTCGCAAGATTCTGAC
>BQKZ01001124.1:21183-35506 GCA_036244855.1 Temnopleurus reevesii
TGCATGAGAAGTTGTCCTTTATCAAGAAAGAATATATTGAATTAGCGTCGGGGGACACGACGCTGAAATATTTAGCACATTTTAGGTTATAACTTTTCCAAAACTTGTTCATTTTCGCACAATCTTTTGTACAGCATGTTCATGATATCATGTTTCATTTTATATAGATTTGAAGACAAAATTTGGCAATGAAAATATTCGCTTTTACCAAAACTGTACTTGGGCTTTAATTACTGTCCGATTTGCTTCAGATTTGTTATCTGTTCGTCTGCTTGTTCTGTTTTTAATGAAAACATTGGAGTTCAAGGATCAATCGAGGTACTTTATGATGTAAAAACGCTCGTAAAAATAAAGGCATATTCCATGAGTCTGCATAATGTAAAAAATTGGGTGACTTCAAGTACGGTGTTGAACGCTGGTGTTGGTGTTGCAGCAAAGCCAACACCAGCCTCAACACCACACTTGAAGTCTGTCAGTGTTTGGGGTAGACCTCGCAAGATTCTGACCTTTTTCCGGTCGTTTCTGTATCACTTCTGTAAACTGACCAACGGTGTTTTTCGCTATCTCAACACCAACACCGAACACCGTACTTGAAGTCACCCATTGAACGCTGGCTTCGAGCATAGCTTCCTATAGTCCTTAATGTACAGGCGGCATCAGGATTGTGTTTCATAAGACTGTTCGTATTTATACCTTTGCGCACGACTCTACGAACGAGTGATGACCCTTTCCTAAATTTAATGATAGCTCCTGGGACGTGTTTCACCAAGATAAGAAAGACTTTACGCACGACTTTACGTTCGACTGGTCTCCCTTCTTGCGCTGGATGCGCGTAATATTATGAATGCTTATGCGCAAGAAGGGATACCAGTCGAACGTAAAGTCGTGCGTAAAGTCTTTCTTATCTTGGTGAAACATGGCCCTGGCGCTGAACTGCTGAAGCGCCTGAGAGAAGGCCATCAGTCGTTCGTATAGTTTTGCGTAGATCTACAGACAGCTTTATGAAGCAACATTCCTGTATTTATTGCGGTAAGACTAGTTCTGCCCCCCCCCCCCTACCTTCGATATTTGCGCATTTTTAAGTTGTGGTTCAAAAAAGCTAAAATTCAAAATATGGATTCCCATTATTCAATTTTTGTAGATATCCACAAGTGCGACTTCTGCGACAGAGACTGCCACTCGCGCATCGGCCTGTTCAGTCACAGGCGGCGCTGTTCCAGCAGGACAGACAACTAGGATACCGTCCATGGTCATCACAGACCGAAGGAGGCTCATCATGCAGATATCTTGTGCTTGTATAACTACCTTCGTTTTGAACTCTACCTTGTTTGTTCATGAATATAAATGTAATAACATAGGTCACACTTCTTGATTTAAGGATTTTTCATAACAACCTAAGAATACGTGACAATATCTGTTATACAAGATTTCCATCCAGTCATCAAATAGACGTTGAGCCCCGGTCACATAGGACCCCGGAAGCAACACGATTCACCCCGACTATTTGTCAATTCACAGTTAACGGCCTCAGAACAACGAGTCGGTGTGAATCGTGTTGCTTCCGGGATCCTATGTGACCGGGGCTTTAAACGCATGATGCACCCCATTTATCTCGGCGCGCCCGATTAAAAGGACAATTTCTACAGTCGGATTTTTTTTTCTTAAAAAATATTATTGTTACCCTATTTTCATGTGATTCAAAAGAAACAGCCTAAAGCGACCCTGCCTTTTTAAATGAACTTCATGTTTTAATGTTCCATCGTGTTAGAAGAATAGACCAGCCTCCAGAGTAAGGCTCGATCTTTCGAGTTTTTTTTTTTCATAGACACTCCCAGGGAACGAGACATAATACATGCTCTAAAGAAGGATGGGTTAAAGTTTACTCAATATTGTGTAAAGGGAACATGTTTGTCAGTTGGGTAATATTTCTCATCCTATCGGGCAAGAATGTACTCAATTTTGTGTAGAATTAACAAATTTAACCCAACGTTGTGCGAACTTTTACCCAATATGGCGCAAAATATTACTCAGCTAACATACATGTTCCCTTTTAACCCAATATTGAGTACAGTTTTACACGTCTTTCTTTAGTGTGCAGGTATTCTGACTCCCGTCAACATTATCATGTCATTCCCATTCTGTGTTATATTTTGATCATAATCATGAAATATTCTACCCACTCCTGAATATTCAATTATCACCATTGCCTGTTTTGAGGAACTAGCTTGGCCAGTTATTTCTAAATGAAAATAACATTAAGCCCTGTAAAGAAGGGTTGGCTTAAGTGGGGCCTTGTCTCCGCCAGAAAAAAAAACCTTGCTTTGGTTGAAAGCGGAAATATCAGACGAACAGATTAAAAAAAAGTTTGAAGTAAATCCGACAAGAAATAAGAAAGTTATGAATATTTCAATGATGATAATTGAACGGTGGTTTTTAAAAAGTATTGTACGGCGTCTCAGCACTTCCTATCAGTAAGCTCATTATAGCTTATTGTTTCTAATAATTTTACTCAATGAATGCTTGTTCTTTTGAAATCTGCAAAAGCTTGACACAATTAATGCATCTGTACCCATTTATGTATTGACGAAAAAACTTTTGCGTTCAACATCGAAAAAAGGGAGGTAAAGCAATAAGATATAACATGACCCATCGTTGCAGATTGGCATGAAAAACAACAGTACTGTTGCGTTAGAACATTGAAATATCCATAACTTTCTTATTTATTGTCCGATTTGCTTCGAACATTTGTGATCTGTTCACCTGATTCTCCTTTTTTTTTTCTTTTTTTTTTCTTTTTTTTTAAATTCTAATCAAAGTAGGATTTTCAGGCGCAGGCCTAGTCTTTAACTAAAGACAAACAAATCAATGAATTCATGCAAAATAATAAAAAAGCGACACAAAATAACATTTGAAAAGAAATGCCAAGTAACTTAATCAAGAAAATAATTTGATTCGTAATCTGTCACTGCGTAACATGTAAATTCTCTGTGTGGTAGACTTTAAAATTATCAACTATACTATTTAATCCAATTACTATAGTTCTATCGGAATGTCATAATCCCTGCACAAAGTCTAAGGGAATTACTGAATTCAGAATTCACCAACTGTCAATTTGATTCTAATAGATTTGTTTTACGTAATGTATGCATAAAAAGCGTCACACTTTAATTATTATTCGAAGTGAGGCAAAAATGGAACAGAGGGTTTCACTTTTGAAACAAACAACTTTCTGATTCGAATGAATAATTTAATGTCCTCGTACAAAACCCCAGGCAAATTTGGACTTTATGCCCCAGTCACATAGGACCCCGGAAACAACACGATTCACCCCGAATCGTTGTTTTGAGGCAGTTTACTGTGAATTAACAAAGATTCGGGGTGAATCGTGTTGCTTCCGGGGTCCTATGTGACCAGGGCTTTACCTGTGCAAATTGTTTTGCAGATTTTAACCACTACAAGGTCGTTGTGTGCGTTTTTTGTAAGGTAAATGTTTACCTTTCATTTTTTGCATTTTTTCTCAATAATTATATGACTTAATTACCCAGTATGATCACATCGATTTTTTTCGTTATTTGTTTTGCTATACTAATGATTGTAATGTATATATTGTACGGCAGGGCTCTCTGGTAGAGCAAGGCCACACGGTTTATATATAATAATGATAATATATTTATTTTACCCAGGGTAAGCTAGCTGTAAGCTAGCTGCTCTTCCAGCGGGCCCTGCATAACATACATTTATTATTAACCATCTCCTTTCTTAAATGCCGAGAGCCTGGCAAGAAGGCAGATGGTCCCAGTTTTATGAGTCTTTGGTATGACTCGACCGGTTTGAATGGGACTACCCTGCTTTTTAATAAATAAGACAATACATTTAAAAAAGATTAAATAAAAAAATATCGTTTAACCCATTGACTTTTGCATTATGCAATCATTAGACTGTGAGCGCAGAGACTATACCCGGTTTTAGTTGCCAATGGGTTAGCAACCATAGGCCATGCTTAAGACAAAAATGACATTTCATCCCGGCTCCACAAATCAAATCAAATTCGGACTCTTAAGGCCAAAACACATTTATCCGTAAAAGTATGTGTATCGCTACTCAAAACGTACATAATCGTAATTTTGTCAAGTTCTAGAGGGTTTTACAGCGAACATATTATACTATTATTATGCCATAATTGCATATGGCACTAAAATGTAATGTACTGAATGGAGGATGAATCGCTGATGGTCTTAAAAATGAAACACGAACATATGCATTTTTGGTAGAGTTCACATAATTTAAGGCACAACTGTACATCTCTCGGATGACTTGATTTAATTAGCCTGCAGCAATTTGGACGAAATGGTCTTAACTATCCTCTTCGTGCTAAGACGTCTTAACTTCTTGCGCCACTCTCTTAACATCGAAAGAAACGTTGATACGGTTATGTTAAGAAGCAGGCACAAGAACTTAAAGACGACTACTTCGTGCAATTGGCGCCAAAACTTTCATGACAATAGCGATCATAGCTAAATCTTATCACTTAATTACAAACACCAGATTTTATGGTGCTTTATAAATCAAAGAAAATTTAACCCAAAATAACACCTCAAACAACAAATTCTTGCGAATGCATTTTTTGTTTTACTTAAATCTGCCGGCCAGGGTTATGAAAAACTTAAGAGGTGAATTTATTACTTACCCGTGATCGCATTTAATTACGTCGCATCATTTACACGGTGTACAGCAGAGCACAGGACCGAGGGGAAAAAAAGTATACATACATTCCACCTCCACAAATCATAAGGAATGATTTCAACATTGCCTGGAGATCCTCGCCATAATCATAAATGCACGTATTCTTCAAAGTCAGAAAAAGGGTGCGTGTTTTTTAATTCCAAAATCACAAAGGGTGACGGTTTTTAAAGATTTCGCCCATTGACAGAACTCACAAACCCGTGACTGGTAACGGTGTAGGAATGCATTGAACTACGAAAAAGCACTGAGAAAGGATATAAAAGCAAAGATTAGGGCCACTCGTAATACACTTCATAAATCGCATGGTAGTTTCCCATTACCCAAACTATTCTACAGTCTGGCATAACAAATATTTGTGTGATGGCGTTGTATGTAATACATGCAGATAAAATGTGCTGTTGCCAATAATGTTTTGATATATTCTTTGATTTTAGTCTTCCAACATACTGTTATTTCACAATTAAATTTTCAGCATTGAGATTTAATTGGTACCTTTAATACCCAATACCGTACCGAAACACTCGCAAAATTATTATTCGTAGAAGTAGTAGTAGTAGTAGTAGTAATATTAATATTATAAGTAGTAGTGATAGTAGTAGTAGTAGTAGTAGTAGTAATAGTAGTAGTATTTAGTAGTAATAGTAGTAGTAGTAGTAGTAGTAGTAGTAGTAATAATAGCAGTAGTATAGTAGTAGTAGTGGTAGTGGTAGAAATAGTAAGAGATAGTATAGTAGCATTAAGTATTATTATTATTATCATTATCATTATTATTATTATTATTATTATTATTATTTTTATTATTATTATTATTATTATTATTATCATTATTATTGTCCTTATCATTACTATTATTATTAGTAGTAGTAGTAGAAGTAGTCGTAGTATTATCATTATTAATATCATTATTAGTATTACTATCATTATTATGATATATACCTGGTCCTACCCCGATTAACACATTTTAATTACCAATCAAAACACTCTTGTTAATTGTTTAGAAAATTTTAGTTTGCAACGATACTTCAACATATTATAGCGTGCATAGTTTTTTCTCTTTCATTTTCAACATAAATCATGATTTAAATCGGTTTAGTCACCCTTCGCTGGTATCCAAATGGGATTTGGAAAGAAGCAAGGTCATAAAAAAGACTTCAATTCCTCTTCAAGCCCCAGTCACACTGAGCCCTCTTTGTTAAGTTCACAGTTAACTGCCTCCAAAACAACGAGTCGTATTGAATCGTGTATATCTTCTGGGGCTCTATATTATGACTGGGGCCTTAGTCGCATGTGATGACTTTCTGATATGATAAATGATGTATCCTTGATGTCTTTGCTGCTGACCATTTTAAGTACACATTACTGAACATACAAAAAGTTAAAGTTGATAATACATTGATGCTGCCAGAAAGCACATATTTTATGTGGTTTGATCAGTAAAGCGTGTCTCTTATAGGCATGAATATTATTACGAGTCTCCTTTTGTGAGAATAATGCTTCACGGTACAACGAGTTATCTTTCTTGGAAATGTGAGTGGTCCTGAAAAGGACCTACCCACTCTCAGTCTCCTTTCGTATTCAATGAAGAAACGTTTGGAGTCTGATCCACGATGAAAAGAAGAGAAGAGAAGACTTTGTAAATATTATGAATAGTATTCAAGCGGTTCTTAGTTCAAAGCATATTTTGTCAGCAAGAAATACGACCAAAGATGTGCAATAATACTCCTTGGAAAATACTCCTTCTTGTAGGGAAAAGACAAAGAAGAAGAACAAAAAGATAATTATGCCTTGTCAAAATAGGTAGGAAGCAAGGCCAATATGTTCTCATATTTTATCAGGTAGGGCCGTTGCTCAGTTAAAGCATGGAATAATAAAACTCCTTTCAATTTTACGCAAAATCAACAAACAATATCCATTAACATATTTGTTAAATTACATTTTTATAAAAAATGGGGGTTAATTTTTTAGACAACTCGAATTGGAAAAAAAGAATATCCAAAATAAAATATGTTCAACAGCGTAGAAATTGCAAAAGAACACTGCAACGGCACACATAATGTGTAATATTTATAACAATTACTCATCTATGTGTAGTAAACTTGTAATAGTTCCATCAAAGTTAACTTTTAATTTGTAACTCTTTGATTTTCAAAGTACCATGTTTCCTTTGATTTGTCATATTTCCTGATATTATACTCCTATTTACATGATATCGCCAAAATTTGTCTTTAAATCTATATAAAATGAAATTATATAGTATCATCAACATGTAAAACAAAAGATTGTGCGAAAATTAACAAGTTTTTGAAAAGCATTAACCTTAAATGTGCAAAATATTTCAGTGTCGTGTCTCCCGACACTAATTCAATATTTTCTTTCTTGATCAAGGACAACTTCTCATGCACAGAATTGGATAATAATTTCAGAACTTCATTGTTGTGTATACATTTTGTATCATTCTATTGTCAAGAATCAGTTCATGAAAAAGGTATTATATGGTCTCAAAATGAATATAAGATTGTATGTCATAATAAACATCACAGAAATTGACATTTCTTAATCTTTACCAAAACTATACTTAGGCTTTAAAGCTCTATATCAGCGCTTTTCTATATCTGTATGATGGTTTATATGACACACACATTCCTATGCAATGTTGTGTTATTGCAGGTTTAAGGATGCGAAGTTACAATGGAACGCGCATTTCCATTCGCACATGGACTGCGCTTTTGACAAGACGCGTTTAAAACAATGTTTTTGATTGGCGCTTGTTGGTCCACTTCAAGTTGCAATTGATCGCAACTTTGTACCAACACCGCCCAACTCTGAAGTTTAGATTTGATATATTTATGTGTGACATTCCACAGAAGGAGACATGAGGCAAGCTTGATTGTTTTATTATTGTTATTTGTTTGTTTGTTCGTTTTTGTTTTTGTTTATCGTTTGTTTCGTTTTGCTTTAGTTTTGATCAGAGCTGATATTAAGTCTCGACCTGAAATATACATACAGATGTTGAATAATATATTCAGGTTGAAAATTCTGGTGAAAGAGCACGGGCATTTGGTACCAGGTAGTGCTTTGTCTATATATTATGTTTTGCTAAATATCAGAGTAGTTATCTTTAGAATTTGTTATCGCGGTTATTCAAAGTGAATTTGAATTTGAATACATGTACTTCGCAAATACATCGAAACCATTATTCATCCAAAAACACATTTCAAATACTATTATTAACTTTCTGATAACCGTTCTCTTTTTACCCCAAATGGAATTTGGAATGTGAATGATTCGCAAAATGAGGAATCATACTATTTACGTTGACATTTATCATGTGTATAGCCCAACCAACCAGGAGTGAAAAATAATGCATTAACCTCTGAATGACCGATCTATGCTTATTGTATAGACCAATTCGGTTTCGGTGTTGATTTTTATGCTAATTTCTAACTGGGGGGGGGGCTTTAGCTATGCTTGTCTATAGACTATCTCCGCACTGACATAGCAACACACCTGGCTCAGAACTCAACCTATTGAACAGTACTTTTGTTCATCTATGGAAGCCCCCCCCCCCCATTTATGGCCGTCTTTTGTCTTTTCGTACAGTGCTCAAAAGTCGAATTCGTGTATACGTTCGAAGTTATCATGAACAGGAATATTGCGTGACATGATCGGAGCTTGTTATTATACTCGTATGAATAAAAAAAAAAAAACAGGAATTGTTATTATGACTGCAGACAACTGGTTGAATAGACGAGACATGGACGTATCATCAAGGATAAATGACATGATTCTTCTTTGATCTATTGAGATCTACCGCTATCCGATTAAGTGGAATTGCAACAAATGAATCTACACCAGGGGCCTGTAACATAAAAAAAAATTAATCTAACATCAATGGTATCTCTTTGGTACATATTTATCGTAAGTTTAATTTAGGTTACAGGCCCATGAAATGGCATAGCTGTTAGAGTAAGGGATATATACACACGTGTAATTATAGGCATATTACTTTCGCGGATGAAAAATAGACCCCTAGGCAACCCATTGGAGTTCAGTTATTTAGGATCAATATTGATAGATGTGAATGAGTGATTATTTAATTGTGGATATTAGTAAATGAATATATGATCTTTCTTTATCAAAAGGGAGATCCAAAAATTTTCGATTTCTGGAACTACTTGACACCATTAAAGAATCAATTTACCTCATTAGGGGTATGGAGTTTATTGATGCACGACATGTTGCTATGTAAGGGATAATTGCTAAAAGCACTTTGCTGGTCAAAAGGTAATTTTGAATGCAGAATGAGAAAATCCATAACATTTCATTTCCAATGCTACCAATTAGCACTTATCGACCTAATCTACAGTTAATTTTATATGATTTTTAGGGGTCTATGGAGAAATAGTTACGCGTTATAGAGATGTATGGGTTTGTCATGCTATATCAAGCTGTACGTTGTGCTTATCATGAGATGTTTTACATTTTGAGACTATAGCCTAATTCATTCTTCATAAATTGATTCTTTTTTGAAAATTTGAATTTGGCCGTTGATCATACTAGCGCCATTCTCTTTGTAATACTGCAGTTTATTATCGGGCATGCGCTGGATATTTCCAAAATTTTACAGAAGAATGATAACAAGGATTACACAAATGCTGTCTCGGCTTGCTACTGCAAGGGGATGCTCTCCTTACTTGTGCTATCGTTGTTCTTCGATATCTTGGTCGAGGGGAGGCGGTGTTGAGGGCCATGACAAAAGGCTATATACATACACAGGTTTTTTTTTTATATTTTGAGTGCGTGAGACTACGGATTATGGCTGTGTGAGTTTACGTGTGGGTATTTTGTTTCTGTTTGAATATGTGCGTTCATCCATTCCGATTCATATCTTCATTGTCCAGCATTTTTTTTTCGTGAGCGCCCATCTATGAAGTTGGAAAATAAATTATTCTAAAGAATAATACGTGTTGATTCTATGGTGCTCAGTGACAAGCATTGAACGTTTTAGTTCAAGGGGATGTCATACATAATATTTCATGCAATATTGTATCTCCCACAATTTCGAATATCTCATTTGTATGCATTTGATTCCCCTGAGCACTCGCATTCTTTGGGGTTCGATTTTTTTCGCCTGAAATATTGCAATATTGTACCTAAAAAGGTAATCGTAATGTTGCATTTTTTACACCTTTGCTCTTAGATATATATAGGTTTCATCGTGGGGTATTTCAGCACTACTTATTTTCTCTCTCTCTCTCTCTAGCAGATTCGTATTCATTGAATACTGGTTAGTTTGTTATGAGTGACTGAACATATGTTCGATTTTTTTTAATCGGCTCGAATATTTTTGAACGATCAGAAATGATATTCGAGTACCGTTAGTAGATTTCGGCTGTACCTACTGTTTCAGCGTCTAATAATAATAATAATAATAATAATAGATGCAATTTATATAACGCACGTATCCACTCTGCTGAGTGCTCAAGGCGCTGCTTTAGCCTGGCAGCCATCTACGGTGCACTTGGCATTTCAAGGAATAAATATTCCTGCCAGGTACCCATTCACCTCACCTGGGTTGATTGCAGCACAATAGGGATGAATTTCTTGCTGAAGAAAATTGACGTCATGGGTAGGATCCGAACCTACGACCCTCTAGCTGAAAGGCAAGAGTCACGACCACTACACCACGGCGCCTCTATTTCAGTATTAACTGTCAACCTATGTCTTGCGCTTTCTGCCACGTACCCACCGCCCATGCAGGGACGTGGCAAAAAAAATCGTAATACCTACAAACGGTAGCGATGATAATAATCAGATAATGATGATGAGGATGAATGATGGTGAATTCTATGCGATGATAGAAAACCATGACGAGGATGGTGATAATGATGATGATGATGATGATGATGATGATGATGATGATGATGATGATTACAATGAGAGTGATGGTGATGGTGATGACATGATGATGATGATAAAGATAACACAATCTGAGAATGAATTATTAGAGCAACTTGTATTAGAGGCATTAATTACCCTGTGAATCTCGATATTGGAATAGGCAGGCTTATAAACAGCTTATTGAATGCACATTTTATGCATACACTTTTAAAAACGGTTTTTAATGATAGCCTGGAAGTTCCCCCGGTCTTTCCCCAACATAGCAACATACAAAGCATGCAAACTTAGTTCCAAGTATTAAAGTAAAATTCTTACAAATATGTTTTATGGAACACTGTCCATCTCCGTTCATTGGCGACAGACATGGCATAAAATTTGAATTCATCATACAAACTAATTCAGATTCTAAACGATTTTTTAAGAGCGATATAACCTCCCGATCACTTTTCATCCTGTTGCTGCCAGACCGAAGGAGGGCGCAAACCCCGAGAATTCACGGGCGACGAAAACCCCAACATTCTCGGGTTCTGCACAAAGATATGATCACGCCATCTATCGGTCGCGCTGGTATGTGGTAGACTAACTGGGTTGCACAGAAATTATAAAACCGTTCAGAATCTGAACTACATCTGAACTCTGCTTTTAAAGACTCAGATCAGAGGTGACACATGTGCGCTTATAACCAACAAATTCCCAGCGTACATAGATTTTGAATACGTTCTCTGTAAAGCCGTGGTCACATAGGACCCCGGAAGCAACACGATTCACCCCGACTCTTTGTTAATTCACAGTTAACTGCCTAAGAACAGCGAGTCGGGGTGAATCGTGTTGCTTACGGGTTCTATTGTGACCGGGGCTTTAGCAGGTAAGCAGAAATACGGAGGAAATACGCTTATTTGACGCTTCATCTATTTGGTTGGTTTTCGCTCGATGTATGCATTAGTTATGGAAGTCACACACGTGCTTTGTTTGTATTCCTTGAAGAACAGCTTACAGCTGAAAGTGGCTACCCCCGGTAAATAAGAGGTATTATTATGAATCGAACATAGCAATAAACATGAATCTGTGTCGCATCTTGTTTGAACGTTAGGGTTAGTCAGAGCAGCTAAGTAAAGGGCGCGTTACATTTATAAAAGTGCTTTTCTCCTTCAATGGACTGTGGAAGGTGTGTGCTAAAGAAAAGAAAATAGTCAATTTTTTCTTTTCTTCCTTTCTTGCATAAGATATTTTCAGTCAATCAAAGCAACTGCTTGGAATGTGCTCTCGGGGAGATTGTATTTTCATTCTACTGATTCCATAAATAAAAAGGGTATGCCGTATTCTCAGTTACCATTTACATACAGTTACATTTCTGTTTAATAGCCACTGCACATATGTTGTAAAAAGAGAGAGAGAGAGAGAGAGAGAGAGAGAAAGAGAGATATCAATTCATCTAAGGAAGCTTGTCGAAAACAATGACTTATATACTACTTACAAAATATCTATTGAAGCAAATGACTGAAAGGGGGGATAATCAGCAAAATGCCGATGTGCACAAACAAAAAGATAGGAAAGACTTTAAGGATGACTTTAAGTTCGACTGGTACCAGTTCTTGCGCTGAATGCGCGTAATCGTGTGAACAATTACGCACACAAAGGGATACCAGTCGAACTTAAAGTCGTGCGTAAAGTCTTTCTTATCTTGGTGAAACACCTTCTAGGACATGTGCGCTAACAATGCACGATGTAAAACGAGCATTGTTATGGCCGTGAGAGGGCGGTCGATCATATATTAATGATTATTTATGTAACTATTTTCAGGTGTGAGTTATTCTTCATACGGGTCCTACATGGAATTTTCTACAATTTATAAGGAGCCCACGTCTTTTCTAAAGCCCCGGTCACAGAGGGCTCCGAAAGCAACACGATTCAACACGACTCTTTGTCAGTTCACAGATGGCTGCGTGCGAACAAAGAGTCGTGATGAATCGTGTTGCTTCCGGGGCTCTATGTGACCGGGGCTTAAGCGCAATATGTCATGCCCATGTATATCGTAATTAGAAGCCATTTGTACCGAGTCGATTGATATCAAAAGTGAGTGAACAAAATCAGTTGACGTGCTGACTTCTACTTTCGGTTGACTGCGATAAGGGGCACGTCGACATATATATCGAAATCCCGATTAGAACAGGCATTACTTCAACAGCATATAATATAGCATCAAGGCATGAATGGTCGTTCTCGTCACATGCAAATTCCACATATGACTTAAAGCCCCGGTCACATAGAACCCCGGAAGCAACACGATTCACCCCGACTCTTTGTTAATTCACAGAACAACGAGTCGGGATGAATCGTGTTCATTCCGGGGTCCTATGTGACCGGGGCTTAAGGTTGAATACTTTGTCCGCTCTTCGCCATGTCAATACGCAATGCTCTCTGTTCTTGCTAGGCATCTAGGTACTTAGAAAAATGAAGAGATATACCCGTTAAGACCTTGATGCAATATTTCATCTTCATCGTCATCCAAAGATCTTATAAATCACAAGAAAGCTCACAACGATCACTATTGTAACAGCAGCAAAGAATACCCGATTGTACAAGATGTGATGCCTTCGCGTATTCTTGAAGGGTTTGTATTCCTCTTTTCGGAACTCTCCATACTCAGAACGCACAACGTGAATGTATCCGTTCGTCTTCTTGACGATAAAGCTTCGGTCTGAGTCGTCGGAATACTCGGCGCATTTCGTGGGCGCGAAACTACCGTCAACGTCACTATCCTGATTGTATACGTCGAGACGCAAACGGCCGCATGGGGTCGGAATGCGACAGTGCGTTTTCGGACGCAGAACGCGTGTCACGGTGTCTTCGAAATACGTATGTAGGATGATCTTCACGGTTTCCGTACTGTCGTTGTATACGTGACTGTAGTGCTGGGGAAGCTGGAGATTACGCGGAAGGAGGCCCGCTAAGAAACAAGTGATGTAGTGCAGTAGTGTGCTCTTGGACGGAAATGGAGATGTTGGTGTCGGTGGATGAGATGCAACTGCTGAAGTTCCTTGAGAACTACTGAACAGTGACTCATCAGCTGCAACATCGAGAGTGATAAAATGATATCATTAATGTGATATAATTACATAATATCTAATGATATCTGATAATATTATAAAGGGCAACCCATTCCTGTAATTAAATTATTCTCAATGAATGAGGAAAAATCGAATGAATAGTGTGAACATTTGAGGATAATCAGACAATCCATTCAAACTTCATGAATTTTCACATTCACAGAGATAGAATGATCATTACCGGTGACGGAGATCCGTGCTGCCGGCAACATGGATGAAATCTGTCATTTCATGTCGGACAACTCCACATTCACTTTATCCCTATTTAATATAGATAAAGTGAACATGGAGTTGTCCGACATTAATTGTTTAAGATGGATTTAATGCCCCGGTCACATAGGACCCCGGAAGCAACACGACTCAACATGACTCTTTGTTAATTCACAGTTAACTGCCCCCCCAAAAAAATCGTGTTGAATCGTGTTGCTTCCGGGGCACCTATGTGACCGGGGCTTAAGCAAAATTTAGAGTATGGGTTCAACATGATTCTTCTCTAAGTACATGCATATAATCGATAAAGGAATTCTATACTAGACCGGAGAGACACATGTTGTACTCCCCCACCCACCCCC
>BQKZ01001124.1:36627-60484 GCA_036244855.1 Temnopleurus reevesii
ATTCTCGAAGAGCTATGATTGATGAATTTGGTACAAGTGTAATCCTTTCAAGAAAATATTAACATCTTCAAAATTACTTTATGTCATCCGTAAACATCTAGGGAAAGGTTCCCTAGCGATAGTCAAGGTTTTTCTTTGATGGGTCAGAAAACAATCATCTATGAGGACGCATTCTGGTTGACTATTTACACTAAAGTTCCTTGCAGTTGCATGCATGCCAGCTTCAATAGGGGGGTTTACTAAAATATGTCGAGGCTTACACGACATAGCAACAAGTAAAATATGCAAACTGGGGTCCAAGTATTGTAGTTCAAATGTTACCAAGCGGTTAAAGGAATACCAAGAATTTACGGTCATTGCGTAATTATATGGTATTTTATTATATTGTCGAAAATTAAACTACAATACTTGGAATCCGGTGTGCATGCATTCGCAGTTGCTATGTCGGACAAGCCTCGGACAAGCGTTAGTGTTCTCAGAAACAAACTTTGCACAAGAGGTATACCTGAAGTAGACTCAGTGAACTGGTCGATTTCGTTTGTATTATTAACCCATAAACTGCTGAACACTTTTCTTAATGCAATACATTCCAGACAAAACGTAGGTTACATTTATTTATATTATAAATATTATTGGTATGATGCTGGGATTGACACAACTTACCCTCAATATCATGGCAAAAGGTATTACAGTTCTTTAGTACATGATCTTTCCTAGAACAATGCTTTGAATATGTAATTAGGAGTCCAATAAAAGTGAAAATCAAAGCCCTGTACTAAAGATCTGTGTATATCAGTAATGAGCTAGGAAAGAATTAGACACAGGCCCTAACATATCAGTCCATCGTGTAATGCTACTGAAGTTTGGAAGAATTCTTTTCAGCCCAGAGTCATGAATGGCCATTGACAACAAATATCAAATGGATGTTTGAGAAAGCGGTGCATGCACAATTATAGTTCTGTATTCTTTTGTCATGCACACAGATTGTTGGCATGGCAGTTTCAAGTTCTCGGGCCACAAAAGTGGCCCGCAGCAGTTTATGGGTTAAAAACACAAATATTCAGTGTTAGTGGCATAACAATCACAATACATGTATATTGTAATTCGATACGAATAGAAAAACAACCTCCCCTGATTCATTAAAGGAATAAATATAAGCTAAGTGTCAAATGACAAACCTCATACTTACCACCACAGCAAAAGGGATGTGACTAGTAGCTCCCACATTCCTCTCTACTCTGCTAATCTTATATCATGTTTTAATAAGTTCAACACGAACATTCTCGCAATAAACGATATCATATTATTTGGTGATTGTGTTTGTTGTTCTGTTCTTCGAAATATAGATAATTATGATTGTTCAATGTGCACTTTGTCCTGTATTAAATTATGTGTACATATTTATATAAATAAGATATATCAAAAGGAAATATCCGTTTTATTACTACCTACTAACAGGGGCAAACCAAGCACTTGAAACTGTAAATAGTCCCGACATGTGTCTATAGCCTGAACTTTACATAGATATGGAATAGCATTACGGGGAATACCGTGTCATATATTATTTTATGTAATCTATCACTTCTGGGGCCTGTAACATAAAAGATGCAATTAAACTTACAATAGATATCAATTGCAAGTCTATGTCAAAATGTGTACCAAAGAGGTGCAATTAATTGCAAGATTAATCGTATCTCTTTCTGTTACAGGCTCCTGGTGTATTATTCCACACCTAGACAGGACAAAAGAGAGATGAAATTAAGTATTTGTATCATATTTCAATTTCAATAATAGAAATGAACCCGGAAGTGCATAATGAATTACTTAATCAATTACTTAATTGTCAATCTATATCCCCGCAATAGCATATGCATTAGCAATACAGGGACATTAAACGCAGTATAATGATTTGTAAAATTACGCTACAGAAAAAACAAAGAAGAAATGGTCAAAGTTATTTAGTGGAACAAGGATATTACTCTCATTCTACTGCGCTATGCAAATCGGCAACGTTTGGTATTATCATGATAATCATATCTGCATTCATATTTTTCAAGGAATTTCACATATTTGTGTATTTTATGTGCAATAAACGTAAACCATGAAGAAAGAATACATGACTTAATTGACACATAAAGCATTATTTTATTGTATTTGACAATTTACATTATGTCACAACATTTACCATTGCAGTATTTCTATACTCAGAAGGCATGGCCTTGTGACTTGAACAGGTCCTGATTTGTCTTTTCTTCTTTTTTTAACAAGTTATACGCAGCATTCTAAGGTATTCTATGGTGGCGATTGACAAAAGTCCCGTACTTCATCTATTTGCTCATTGATAATTAATGAGTGTTGATTTCAAATTAATTCAGCACAGACCAATAATTGTGTCAATCCATTGCACAATGCTAATGAAGTTTGGAATATTTTTCTTTCAGTCTAGAATCATGAATGACAGTAAATGTCAACTGATACTAAATGAATTTGTACTCATTCGGAATTTAATGAAAATTGTTGTTTCCTCTTATCAGGCAAGGTATGGTTTGCTACTGCAATTCTTGATGCAAACATGGGAAATACTATCCGCGAAGAACACACACACAATTCAACTGTATAACATATAACCTTTATTCATTGTGGTAGACCAATATAACTATACAAGAAGAAATCGATATAAAAAAAAAGACTGAGACATTCCGTCAGACATGGATGAAATTGAAATAATTATAAATGAAAAGAATATCATAATATACATGTATATACTGAATACTATATATAACACGCTGAATGGTATACTCACGAGCGTATGCTCAATTCTAATCACTTTCAACATTATAGACCTGCACAAATGCATATCGTGAACGTAAATTCAATCTTATTGTTCTAAGAATTTTGTGGCAATTTTTTTTTCCGCCATGTTTTTATCATGTTTAAAAATGGATTTATCGTCCATGACTGTATTAATGGTTTATTCTAGATGTGAAGTTAGACGTCATATTGATAAGCTTTAAAAATATTCATCCTCACTAATAGATGTAAATTAATATGCATATTTCATACATCACGATTGGTTTTGAAAACCCCAAAGCTTGCCTGACATAGAAACAAGTAATGGCCCATTTTCCATTGTGACTATTGCAAACTTCAAGAAGGATCGAGCCTTCAGAAGCACAATGTGTCTCAAGGGCGCTTGTCCAGACAGGCCCTTTTACAATGTTGTTGTTTTATACTCTATGAAATGGCTTCCTGATCACAGTACTTTCCAATTGTTCTTTGGAGGGAATTCTGTTTCTAGTCCTAATTTATAATCCTACTGTACCTGACTACGTGATATGATCCGTGAAGGCTTTTTTTAAGCAGTCCAAGTTTCAATCCTATATCGAGGACGTTCCTTACACCGAAGACAACGTTGCCCAATTGAGCTCATTCATTTGGTTCCGTGGTTGATAGAGAACGCTAATCAGTAAGGGTTAATCAACAGTGCGATGGTATCGTACTTTCGTACTTCAGAACAGTACAGTAGACGACCTGATGGTAGCACATAGCATGGGCCTACGATGTGCCAAATTCTGGCAAAACATTTAATAGGCGTGACTCTGTGTAGATGCTGGACTCGAAAGGAGAAGCAGGATCATTTTTTATACACGTTGCGAGGACACTTCGTACATAAAGGCCAACTCACACCTTTTTTTTAATTTTAATCCTGCCTCGGCCAAGGGCTTGTTTTTTTTTTTAATTTGAAATCGCTCCCCGAGCGCACAGTATATATTCACGGATCAGATGGTCAGATGGTGGCCTAATGTTTGGCTTGCGCTCAAGGAGCTAACGACGTATTTGCGCGTCCAGGGAGCGTTTTTTTGTTTTGTTTTTTTTTACCATCGGTGAGCAGAGACGGGCTACAAATGCGAAGGTGTGAGTCGGCCTTAAACTAAGACCAAGTTCATCATAAGGGGACAATATTTTTTATGGGCTTTAGACAGACACTCATGTAGTAAAGTTGATTCCCCGATGTCATTTCGGACTTGAGACAACAGTTTCTACAAGCGCATTAACTTACACAGTCTCTACGAGGGCGCTACTCTACAATGCGATGAATTCAGATTAGTTGTTAACTTCAACGAGGTATTGAAGGCTTATTTCAGCAGACTGGCTAAGTTGCAGTGTATATAGGTACAATTCATTGTGAAGTCTGAAATGTTTTTTCTGAATAGGGCGCAGTACTTTCCATTATCGTCACTTGGGCGCTTTTCCGTTTATTCACGATCCCTGACTGTGGGATGCATTCCGTTATCCTTTTCAGAAGACTTAGTTCTAGCACATGTTACTATGGAAAAGTCCTGGCAAAACACAAAACGAGGTTCCTCTTTCCAGCAGAGTGCGTTCCGTTGTCGCCGAGAGGGCACTGTCCAAAGCAGGTAGTTTCCACAGATAAAATAGGAAGGTGTTCTCCTGCGTACAATTTAATGGTTGTTAAATATATGCTTTTCCCATCAAAGTCTAGTTCAGATTCTGAACGGTTTCATGTTTTGCTCTGCCCCGGTGCGTGGTATACGAATACGACCGGTAGATGGCGTGATCATATCTTCGTTCAGAACGGGTCGCCGCCCGTGAATTCTCGGAGTCGCGCCCTCTTTCGGTCTGGCAGCAACAGGATGAAAAGTGGTCGGGAGGTTATATCGCTCTCAAAAATCGTTTAGAATCTGAACTAATCAAAGTCTTGCAAAGGTGTCAGACTAGCCGTGCGTTATAAGGTCACTTTGAGTGCAATTATAGTCCACTTGCCATACACTATACATTGTGATGGTTTCTAAATACGGCTTCCACGGTAACATATGTTTCCAGGTAGACTTAATTGACACTTGAACAGTTTCACATTCAAGGAAATGGCTTCCACTATCACAGTACGCTCGAATATCAATGTTGTAATTGCTTGTTTTTTGTTCAGGCATGATTCACAATGCAACGGTTTCGGACTCTGTAATGAGTTCCAAAAAGGGTTTCTTCAGCAGGCTGAGTTCTACTCCATGGTACTTGGGAGGGCGTTTCTTGCGACACAGGCGACATGTTATGATGTTCATCAACCGAGTAGATGGTGCAAGAATGTACTGTAAAGACAAAGTATACCAGTACTGACAATAATAACAATAATGATGGTAAAAGCAATGGCAACAATAATAAACCTTGTTAAGTGAGTATCGAACGTAATGTTATAGGAAAATCCGGAAAGTGTGTGTTAACGCAATGTATTTCATAGAAGAAAAAGCAATTTTGGGTATACTTTCCAAGATCAGGTGGATTAAAATAACCAAAAATGGTCCTAAGTTTACTCGCGTAGTGACTCTACATTTATGGATATCTCTAGCTTGTTCGTGTATAATACCCTTGAAAAATCATGAAGAAGTGACATTCTCGGTGAGGGTTTTTTATTTATTTTTTTTTTTTGGGGGGGGGGGGTTATTGTGCGTAAACTTACATGAAATAAAAAAGCCATTATATTGTCAATAAGACGTCAACGTTTGCTACGAAAAATGTTCAACATCCCTCCGTGCTATCGTATAAAGAAAATGTCAAGGAAATCTCCCCAGGGAAGTCGAGGCCACTTTAACCACATTAGAATAAGATTCTATTTAACCAATTTTCAGCAAAAACGTTGCGTTAACGTGCTTCTTCACACATTCTGCTAAGGATCTTTTTTTCATACTATAAGCAGATAAGAAAGAGATTCTCACCTCGATAAACATAGCAACGAAGAAATGTGCAGCAGCGAGACCGAGGATGACGCACTTAAACAAGTAGGATGGAATGTGCTTCAACTGCAACAAGAAAGNATTTAATTATGGATATTAGTAAATGAATATATGACCTTTCTTTATCAAAAGGGGGACCCAAAAATTTTCGATTTCTGGAACTACTTGACACCTCCAAAGATAGATTCAATTTACCTCATTAGGGGTATGGAATTTATTGATGCACATCATGTTGAGGGGAAATTGCTCAAAAATGAGCTGGTCAAGAGGTAGTTTTGAATGCAGAATATGAAAGCCCATAAAATTTCCTTTCCATTGCTACCAAGCACTTGTCGACCTAATCTACAGCCGATTTTATATGAATTTTTTAAAAAGGCCAAATAACACACGGGTCTATGGAGAAATAATTACGCGTGTGTACCCTTAGAGCGCTGTATCCTCCCTATTACTTTTCTTTCCATTGCTGCAATTACGACCGGAAGAGGACCCAGCATTCTCGCGTTCTGTACAAAGATATGATCATGCTAGCTATCGGTCGCGCTCGTATGGGGTAGACCACTGGGGTGCACAAAAAGTACGATTTCCAGGACATAACGTGCCCCATAAGACTAAATTGACACTGCAATAATTTCATACTCAATGAAGTTGCTTTCACTATCACGGCACTCTCCAATTGTCACTTTGCGGTTACTCGTTCCTTTAGGTATAATTCACAATGCCACGGTTTCGGACTCTGTAATGAGTTCCAAAAAGGGTTTCTTCAGCAGGCTCAGTTCTACTCCGTGATACTTGGGAGGGCGTTTCTTGCGACACAAACGACACGTTATGATATTCATCAACCGAGTAGAGGGTGCCAGAATGTACTGTAAAGACAAAGAAAACCACTAATGATAATTATGATACCAATGATAACAAATTATCGTCCGTATCTACCAAGGGTAAGAGTTCATTCATATAAACAGGCCCAGCATAACATACAATTGCTAATAAAACGGTTCATACAATGCAAGGATGTACATATGGTGTGTTTGGACACGAACCACTCCCTTGGGAGTGTGTTCCAGTGGACCCTGGAGGACCACAAGGTTTAAAGTGCCTCTTGCAAAATGTTAAATGCCAGAAAATAAATAAAAAACGTTTTTTTTTCTATTGTCTGTCATCTTTATGTACCCCTTTAACAAAAACATTATACAATACTGACGTAATTTGAAGATTTGAAGCCGAGTGGAAAGTAATTCTTCCTCATCTGACATTTCAAGCTTGTTAAGGTGTCTTTGACTATTACGAAGAAATGCTCACCTCGATAAACATAGCAACGAAGAAATGGGCAGCAGCGAGACCTAGGATGACGCACTTAAACAAGTAGGATGGAATGTGCTTCAACTGCAACAAGAAAAAGAATAGGTGGTGAAAAATGATGACACCAAGCAGTCACACAGGGTCTGAACCCACAATGCGCTGATCCGGGTGAAACCGAATCAAATTTGAGTCAGATAGGTTCTGGAATGGAGCTAAACTACATAGAAAAGCAGTCGTCTTTTAAATTGGATTGAAAGTAGATTTAACGGCATCGATCCCTATCGATTAGTTAAAACTTTTTGTGGGTCCAACTTGCCTCATGTCCATCCCGTCAAACCACCTTAACTAACCAGCTTCGACTAGTAAACTTCTTTTTCTTTCTTCAAACTCTTTTGGGGTGGTCCGCCATCCATGAAGATTATTGCAGAGCAATTGAGGCTAATTCTATGTGTCATATGGTAGGGTGCATGTGCCAATATTTACATGGTGCAAGTGAAAATCGCCTGAAATCTCGCTGCTGCTGTTGTGTGTTAAGAAATGACAAAAAGCATTAATGGAAGTGGCTGAAAAAAAAACGTAGTCAAGAAGGGTATTCCATCTTCTTATAGTTCTAAAAAAAAGAATGAGTTCTGGTGCTTTTGGGTACTAGATTGTGGTACGAGGTGACGTTGGCTGTTCATTCCTTTAGCATTAGATGGTCTGGTCGATTTAGAAAAGAAACCTTGTCTACATTAAGACTATCTGGTGTGCAGCAAGGTTCCATTGAGGAAATAATGTGTGCAATATCTGAGTGTCCTACCTCAAAAACTCTGATGATCTGTGCTGGTGGGGCAAAGAGGAACCCAAGACAGATGAAGATATTAACGATGAACACAATCAGCAGAGGAACTGCAAAGGAAAGAGACCAGTAATTAATTGCATATAAGTTAGAGTTCCTGACTTCATAAAATTCAGTATCACAGTTATCGGTTTGTTACAGGTTTGGTAATCATTTAAGGCCGCCGCACATTACACGACTTGTCGTCGTACGACCTTACGATCAATTTTGCAAATACTGAAACACTCTATAATACGTTTTCTCTTGGCGAGGTACTTGATACTTTAAAATTGATGAAGTATCAAGTATCAAGTACATCGCCGTGACACGACACATTACAGCATGTGTTCACTATTTGCGAGATTGGTCGTAATGTCATAAGACTTCAAGCAGTCAAGTCGTATACTGTGCCTTGGTCTTTAGAGAGCGAAGAGCTTTGATGTCTCTTTCATTAAGGTTGCTAAAAACCTCCAAATGTCTTTACATATGGTGGGCACGAGGATCATTGAACGAGAGAATTCTCAAAGATCTCGAGTTCGCGTTTAAGACATATAATTCAGATTTGACGTGAAAATCCCATTTGATTGGATGTGCCAGGTCCGAAGAACATGACAGATTAATTCATGAAATTGGACAACCCGAAGCATATTCGTATCACTAAAGATCAACTCAAGGACTATGGGAAACGCTGCGGTGTAAATAAAAAAAAGATAATTACGAAACGTATCAATTACCAACACCTATATAAACATGGCTTGTGCTTAAAATTATGATACTTACAAATATGAATAAGCAAAACTTTATTCAAAATGGTAGAAAATAAGAAAACAAATAAAATCTACACAAAATTTTTAAACTATTCAGAGTTTCCTTTGTTTGTGGTAATCTTGATATTTGATTAGGACGTTTTCTTTTTACCAACGCAACGAAGTACGCAGATTTAATATCGTTTGCTCCAATTCTATGAGAAGTCCAATAATTACACTGATATAAAATCCGCTATGTCATACAGATCGGATGCCTGAATGTATAACAGACGTTACCCTTCTATACGCCTTCTCATCTTTTTAATCAACGCAAAGAAATACGCAAACATCGCGAATGTGCTTTATTTAGTGAGGAAGGTTGTAATCGATTGTATTGGGCGCTCGCAAGCCCCTTTTCAAGGAGGTTCATAAAAGTATTTAATGCATGACTACAGGGCCCTGTAACATAAAGCTTTGCAATCAATCGTACGATATATATCAATCGCAAGTCTATGGTAAATCATGTACAAACGTTTGCGATTGATTGCAAACTTGCTTTATGTTACAGGCCCCAGGACATGCAAAAAGCCTTGGCCTCACATTGACCGTTTAACATATCAAAAGGTAAAAATAAGTACCCTTTCCCGAGAGAAAATAGGTCTTCAGGTCCACGATGGTGGGTGCGCCTCATACAAACCACTAGTTTGCACAGCACTGCAGTGAAATTAGCTGTTTAAAGAAAATGTAACTCACTATTTCGATAAAACCGGTTACTGTATGGAGGTCCTGGTGTGTTGACAAAGGCCAAAGTAATATACTGGAAATTTGCGAGCAGAAAGACAGCCATGTTATCATATGATACGACATTTCTTGGTTTGTCTGGGTCCAACTCAGAGGGTTCATACCTACAAAGTCAGAAGGTAGGTATATTCATCATAATCCTGGTGAACACATCAAGGCAAACGTCGCAGGTATACATTCCAATACATTGTCAGTGTCAGTATGAATATATTCCACCCATGCAGTCACTATGATTTGGCCCAAACTAGTAATTCTATTATCTGTTTTATGTATTCAAAAGGTTTCGTGCAAGTACATGATTAAATGTTAGTAAAAACATTAAACATGTTAAATGCAAGGCGTAAATTAGCCGATCCCGTAGTCTTCACTCGATTCAGGGTTTTTTTTTTATAATTTGTTCCTATTTTCTCAACTTTCCATAATACAACGTTAATTTTGATAATTTCCAGTTAAGACATTTTACAATATTCATTGAAGTGAGTAATCTAAAAGGATAAAGTTTGTATCGCTAAAAGTGAAGTGTGCAAATGCTATTTTTATGTCTTTTTAGTGAATCATACTTTGAGAAGGTGGCCAATAACCACAATCTGACAGAGAGTGTTTTTTTTTTCTAGTGTATAGGAATAAAAAAAAATCATGACCTACCATGGTTGATTTAATACCAGATACAGTGACAGTATTTGAAAGCCCATCATCACCAACACCTGTGTTATCAGTGAAAACACGATTGTTGGTGAGACCAGCTTGGTAATTGGCCGTCTTGTTGATATCTGATGGTACGCCTTGTTTCCTCCAACTATGGGATTAGAATATGTATTATGTAGTAATAATAGTTTTAATAATAATAATAATAATAATAATAATAATAATAATAATAATAATAATAGGTACTTTCATAAGGCGCAGTCTGGAAAGACTAGATTGTATGCATATACCCTATACAGGCGCTCAAACATTTCAAGGAATAAATTCCTGCCATGCAGGTGCCCATTTTCACCTGAGTTGAGTGCAACAAAGTGTGGATAGATCCCTTGCGGAAGAAAATTAATGCCTTTGGTGGGATTCGAACCGCCGACCTTCTAGTTGAAAAACCACTACACCACTTGGAAATATTTCAATCATTAGAATGTACACAGGCAATAAATTGGTTAGATCTACAACACCAGTTGAAATGATCCGTATCTTTATGAACAGAAAAAAAAAATAATAATAATTTCTAGAATATCGCATATACCATATTCTCTACTTACCAGGTAAATATAAACACAATTTTAAAAGTCAAAATGGCGTGCACTCTTAAATCATTTGTCAAAAAGAAAGAAGGAGCGTCCTTATCGTTCCTATAGGCAATTTCCAATCCGAAAAAAAAAATACTGACAAAAAAGTCACTCCCACCAGCTAGCAGCATTATGAATGTTTGCAATTTGTTTGTCTTTCCAAATTTCTATTCATTCTATCGTTATGATTATGCATTCATGTTTAGTGGCACATATTGTCATCTTTTACATAGGCACAATTCTGCATTTGATTGATTGCTTGAATACATATACAACAAAAATATAACACGAGAAGAGAAATTAATGAAATCAAAATTGGGTATATTGCCCATTTCAGAACCGTTATCAAAATGGCTGTTCTTTCATTGAACTTCCATTGAACTTACCAGTGAGTACAAATGAGGTGCAGAGGACGATGTCAATGAAGAAGAATTCCATATCACCAATGTAATACTTTACCTGTGAGACGGATAGGAGAAATAGGAAATTTATTTAGAAATATATCTATCTAAACTTCACCAACATGACCAGTCACTATTCTGTCTACAAGTACAATTATACGTATTTAGATACAATAAACCAAAATTGTAAAAATCTAAGATTGGCAAAAAAAAACTCCCCAGTCCGGCAGGCGGAGAGTCTAAAATCCAAACAAAACGGGTTAGTAAGTCGCAAATGTAGTTATTAAGCAAATGAAACAAAATGTCAGAAAGAAATTTAGCAAAGGTTTTAATTACAATTGATGAAAGAAAAACATACATGTGAAATGAAAATAAAAATTGGCACCAACTATATAACAATTTCGTATGCGCTTGAAAACTCCCCCGTCTATTTCTTATTGACTCGATGAATTTACTAGAATTAGCAATTAAGTTTTTAATGCAGATTTTCATAATTTTGATTAACTGTTCTTGTTTGGTAAGGTCTGAGAAATTTTAGCTATTTTCGTTATCTTTTTTTCAAAAAAAATTGTGTGAACGACATTAATGAGCAAAAAGAAGCATGAGTTAGTCGACACGATGATCAATCGGATAAGGCCAATAAACCACATTGTGACCAACTTTACTTAGTTGAACATGCGTGTCATTTTATTTAATTACAAAGCCCCAAGCTGGCTGGGCTAGAATAACGAAAACTGATGAAGAAAATATGAATTAGGCATGCAGGGCTGAGCTAAGTCCTTCGATATTTGTGAGTCTAGCAAATTAGTCAAGGCTGCTAAACTTCGAATTAACTTATTTATTCAGTGAGGTACGAAGTGATTAATTTACGAGTCCTACCACGTCCTTGATTGCAATTTAAGTTTTGATAAAACTTCTTAATTAATTGCACAGTGCTTAAACTTGCTGTTTCGACATAGATCAAAATCGCTACTAGTAGTAAGGATGCTACTTAAGTGCAACCAAATCACCAGTTCATGTACAATAACAATATAAAGAACTCTAATTATGAATTAAAGGAATCACTACAATTTGCGTGTACGTCAAATGATATCACCAATGCATCCATATGTTTTCATTTACCAACTATCGCATATGTTTACCATCAACCCATTAACTTTCTCAAAAGAAAATAATTAATACTTACTGATGTGAGTATCGTTACGGACGCAAACATCACCAAACTGTAGAGAGCCATAAACTTGAACAGACCAAATGACGTCACCATTGCACAACGGCCCTCCCTGCAGAAGGTGAAAATAAATTATTGACAACATTCATTAAGAGCATTAGACAAAGGAACATATTTATTGGCCATAACGGTTGGATAAATTTGATACTGTTTGAAGAGCATAACGCTTTAAAAAGGTGTGTATTGCAAGGTTTGATGGAAAACCAGAGAGACCTTGTTTCAGTCATGAAAATGATCATGTATATGTGCACCAGCCGCCATTTGCACTTCGGATAGTAGGAAAGAAGTAGCTGTCTGTTACATTAGATTGGTCCGCAAAGCGATGTGCGAGATGTCGCACGTTGGCGTATCAGCTTTGATCGACAAACTTGTTCCTTGTCAATCTTACGAAACGCATATGGCATTTTAAATGCGCTCCTTTTCTGATACCTGCTACTGCATGGGCTATATGCACAGAACTACCTTTAGCACGTAAAGTGCATTCGACGACACTGTCAATCTTGTCTCAGTGACAACATAAACTTACTTGATCACTGTCGGGATGCAGCTGATCGTCGCCGTTTTCGAGGTGAACGGAGCAGCTACTGACGCTTCGGCTTGTGAGAGGGCAACCCCGACATGGGCCTGCTTGAGGGCGCCACAATCATTTGCACCATCCCCGCACATACCTACAGAGAGTCCCAGGGACTGCAGTGATTCGATCAGTTCCGACTTCTGGTCTGGGGACATCCGGGCAAAGATGACACCCTGAGCAGCGATCTGGAAGTAATAGAAACTCAAACTATTAGTTACTTTGACGTGTGTTGGTCTTTTGTTCACGTAGTCGCTGCGAACTATTGGTGTTATTAGCGATTGATTTTGTTGTTTTTCTTGATTGTTGTTTATTGACAACTAGTTTTGGTGGTTTCCAAATGTTGTTGATTGGCTGTTGGCGTTTGGTTGACTGTTCATGTTGTCGATTTCTGGATTTTGTTTATTAATGTGTCATTGTTTTTACCTCTGTCTAATTTGTTATGGGTTTTTGTTGTCATTACTAGTAGCTACAGTGATGTTTGCGGTTGGATTGATTTTGTAAGTGTTTTTTTTTATCGAATTTAAACATCGACAAAGAAAGTATCAATGTCACATTTTCCAGGACATTTTACTAAAATATGTATGACTGAAAAATATGAACGATTCATAATGAACAATGATTTTTGATAACCAATATTCCTACTTAAACCTGAAGTCTGCCGGTGTATCATATTCTTTGCGGTGCTCTATACGATTATTACCATATTGGCGCAGACAGGTCACTCGACCTGGAGAGTCATCGGGTGGAATTGCTCATTGTGCTGTCTCCATAGAGGACTACAAAATATAAAACCAAAGAAAACTTAATGCCTTTTACCTTCAATGTTTTTCGATCAAACAATGAAACTCAATGTATAAATCCTTTTTTTGTTTTTCCTCAATAAACTTGTTTAACTTTTTTATTCTAAATACTGAAAACATCAGAGGAATAAAGTGTAGAGCTTGTCGTGGAACTTTGCAAAGCCACCAGGAAATTTCAACAAGATAATAAAGTAAATGAGTTAGTAAGGGAGCCAAATTCCCGACAGCTTGAAAAGAATCCGATTGCAGCAGGTTTGTGAGCATTTATTTTTGTGGACAAATACAGATTAGGGATAATTGAACTTTAGACAAGCAACAATAATATTATTCCCAAACGCAACCAGGAATATATGTGGCCGAATTAATAATATATGTCAATGGAAATGAATAATAGTAATAATTATATTGAGTATAATAATGACAAGTACATCATGTTAGATGTGATTTGTGAGGATAAAGTAAATAAGGATCAGAAGTATTTGTAGATGTGGCAGAATTAGTTTTATTCATTTGAATGTCGCTGATATAGTTTTTTTCACACACTGTAATACTTAATAATAATAATAATAATAATGAAACACTTTTATATAGCGCATAACAAAATCATGCGAAAGTCCCTAAGTGCTTAAAAAACATAGAAAAAGAGAAAGAAGTCAGAGGAACTGGGATTATCAGTAGTTGTTTTTAAAGAAATATGTTTCAAGTCTCTTCTGAGTGGTGTAATATTTATGAGGTCTTTTGGGAGGCTATTCCATAAGATATATGTGGCATGTGAGAATGATCTCTCACCGTATGATTTTGTAGCCGTTTTAGCATGTTTAGGTAAAGTGAACGGTAATCTTTTACTAGAAAGTAGTGATCTCTCAGGTTTATATTGAATGAGCAATTATGTGAGATATATGGGTGCTAACTGATAAAGGCGTTGATAGGCTAGGAAGAGCAGTTTAAACTTGATTCTGGATTTAATGGGTAGCCAATGTAGTTTTCTCAGAACAGGGGATATTGCATCATATTTCTTTGTTTGTGTTACAAGCCGTGCTGCTGAGTTTTGAATGCGTTGTAACAATATCAATGAATAGTAACAAAAAATATATGTATAAAAGCGTTATGAATCAATATCAATTTTAATTGTACCAATTTCATAGCCCCCACTTGGTGCGCAATATCTTAATTTGACATGCCAACAAAATAATGTTCACATTTTTACAACTTACAGAATTTATATAGGGTCAATTAGGCAATCAAACTCAAAGCAATCTACATTGTATTAAGTATGTGATTTCGATGTTTTCTTTAATTAGAATGGCCGTACGCTTTATATTTCGAACTGTAAGTGTTAATAGAGTATCTTCCTCTAGATACTATCCCATGATTATTTACATTTAATTTTCCCATCATAATTAGGAATTTAAATATCCAGGAAAAGCGTATAAAAACGTGTTATATTCAGCTGATAAGGTACTTACTAGGAAGTTTTAAAGGCTTCAATTACCCCCCCCCCCCCCCCCCCCCTCTCAGTCTTTTGTCCCACCCATCTCTTTCATCTTATCTCCTCTCTCTTTTTTAATTAAAATGCCCCCCCCCCCCCTCCCCCCACCCTTTCCTCTTCTTGCATTCATGCTGGGTCCACATTGTATCTGCTGGTCAATCAACTTAAGAACTTTTTGCCAGCAATTACTGTGGATATGTCTAATCGTTTAAGCCCAGGTCACATAGGACCCCGGAAGCAACACGATTCACCCCAACTCGTTGTTCTGAGGCAGTCAACTGTGAATTAATTAACAAAGAGTCGGCGTGAATCGCGTTGCTTCCGGGGTCCTATGTGACCGGGGCTTGCAACACTGTAGTGTCTTTGCTCGTAATTTTACACGATTGCATTTTTTTTCGAGGTTAAGTGTTCTTCTATTTCACACAGTTATAAAAAGGGTGTTTTTCTGTTCGGGAACCCAAGGAATAACACAAAAGCCAGAACATGCTTTCCTCAAACTAATAGATTGGGATATGTAATCCCCACCTTCAGAACTCATGCAACACAGAAAGGGTTAACCTCAAATATAAGATCATTATTTGGACTGCATGAATGCATGATATATAATTCAATGATCGGATATATAATGATAAGAATATCAGCCGCACCAGTACTGAGCCACCTTATACGCGACTTTCGTTTATTATTTTTTTTTATAAACTCTGCCTCTTTTTGATACAAATGACCGATGAAAAAAAAAATGAAAATGCATACAGACCTTTGGCATGATTTGTGGATAATATTCTCGGATGATTCCGAATGTGTTACCATCACATGCGTAGCACTGCTTTCCGTCTTCCTGTGCGGGAACGAGCATTTCATCTTCTTTAATCTAGAATCAGAAGACAGTTGTTATCTTTGCTGGCCACATGCTACAAATATATATATACCCCTGACCATTAGCATTGACAAATTCAGACATTCCCAACATGGCATAGGGGTATGTTTTTCCTCCTTTTTCATATATTTCAATCTAATTATCAATGCGATGATAATTTCTTTTTTAATCATCTCTTTGCAAGCATCACGTTATTATGCAGCGCCATCTATTTAGGCGCGATCATCCTTGTGGGTGATACTTTAATACTTTATTTAGGAGACCTTGTCCAGCTTTAACTTTCGATGTTTATTGTCTATAGAATAGTTATTAAAACAATACAAATTTATCAAGTGGCAATTGTATGAACATTTCAGGATCAGCAACACAATAATTATGCGAGCACCATGGTAATATATGACTTACGAGGGGAATGGCGTTACGAATCTGTATTTTTTTTTCTCATTTTGATACGGTATTTCGCCATTCACTTTAAACAGGTGATATGTCTATCGCGTTAGCGCCATCTCTTGGTTCTTCACAATATTCTCTGAAAACGACCTCTCGATAAAAACAAGAATATTGACTCCTGGCTGCTTTATAGCAAGGTATCGAAAACATGAGTTTGCAGTTCATTTTATCACTATACTTGAACATTTGAGCGAAAGTGGATTTAAAAAAGGAATGATATTATGTTGAATTGCTTCATCTATCTATACAGGCCCTATATCAGATAGATATGAAATGATCGAAAGGGCCTAGAAATAGTAACTACATTTTTCTTTACATCCCCTATCTGAGGTCTTATCCAGAGTAGATATGAAATGATTGAAAGAATCTAGAAAGAGTATTAAATTTCATACCCCGTTCCTGCCTTCGTGCAGTGAGTAATCTCCATGGGTATCCTCCATGACAGGCGTCATGACAAGCTTAGCCGTATCATGGTCGTGCGGCCTCCCAGCTTCGATCCGTATAACCGTGGATCCTGGCCGTACCATGCCGCATTCCCTACCCACGCTGATCGCCGTGAAGATGTTATCACCTAACGTAGAGGATGTTTATACAAGAAAAATGGAGAAATATAATAAATGTTTAAAATTTACTGTCTCTTCCTTACCTAAAAGCTATATGTAGATTTTTTCAGCCATACTGACGTCAATAACGACGTAACGATACTGGGTTCGCCCTTTAATTTCCAAGTTTCGTCATGGTAGTGGTGTAGTGGTCGTGACTCTTGCCTTTCAACTAGAGGGTCGTAGGTTCGAATCCTACCCATGGCGTCAATTTCCTTCAGCAAGAAATTCATCCACATTGTGCTGCACTCAACCCAGATGAGGTGAATGTGTACCTGGCAGGAATATTTATTCCTTAAAATGCCAAGTGCACCCTGGATGGCTGCCGGGCTAAAGCCAGGGTAATAATAATGTAAAGCGCCTTGAGCACTCAGCGGAGTGGATACGTGCGCTATATAAATTACATCTATTATTATTAATAATAATATGGTCCTTGCGAAAGAGCAATCCAGTTGTTCATTCCGTTACCCTGTTCAATTGTAACCGGTGTAAGAAAATCCCAAACAATAATTATGTATAACAAGTCGTATGCTTGAATTACAAAAAGTTTTACTGAGTTTTGAATTTATACTCTTCTTATCTTAGTGTCCTAGATTCTTGATTTAATCTTGAAATCAATTTTTAGACAATTGCATGTTTCTTTTTTTTCGATTTTGTATTCTCAATTTTCGAATACGGTGAAAAATAAGTAAATTACCTGTGACCATGAGTGTTCTTATGCCAGCGTCAGTCAGTTCTAAAATGGCCGGAGTGGTGGCGTCCTTAAGTTTATTTTGCATGACCAAGAGACCGATGAAATTCAAATCGCACTCAATAGCATCCCTGAAGAAATGAGACAAATCGAAATGATAAATAATAATAACAATAATAGATGCAATTTATATAGCGCACATATCCACTCTGCTGAGTGCTCAAGGCGTTTTACATTATTATTACCCTGGCTTTAGCCCGGCTGCCATTCACGGCGCACTTGGCATTTCAAAGAATAAATATTCCTGCCAGGTACCCATTCATCTCACCTGGGTTGAGTGCAGCACAATGTGGATGAATTTCTTGCTGAAGGAAATTGACGCCATGAGTAGGAGTCGAACCTACGACCCTCTAGTTGAAAGGCGAGAGTCACGACCACTACACCACATCGCCTCCATGTTTTATCATGCTTCATGTTCATTTCATATATTTTCAAGAAATAGATGCAACATAGCAAAGCTGAACCTTTGAGCCTGCATAAATCTATTCGAATAAATGAATAAATGTACTTAATTTATATATATTCATCTCTTTACCTATTTCTGATATTTATACAGCATGGCTCATTTCACTAATTTGGTGGACTGCCATGATGCCCTGTTGGCAAACAATAACTTCAATAACACAATAACACATATTTATCTATGTAGGCTTTCTGTAAAATCACTAAAAAGTTCGTTTGAATGTTACTATATTGGCATTGGTAAACACCATTATCACAATTGTTATAAAGCTGTGATGACTATTACAATAAGGCTGGCACACAGGACCTTTTTGTGTCAAAGGTGCCAAAACCTTACAACAACAACAACAACAATAAGGCATAAAAGTTCTTTGGTTGTCCTCTACCAACTGCTTCTTAAACGACTCAAACTTATTGGCTGACTTCAAGTACGGTGTTCGGTGTTGGTGTTGCTGTTGAGAGAGCAAAACGGTCCGTAAACCGAGCTCCAACACCGTTGGTCAGTTTACAGAAGTGATACAGAAACGACCTGAAATATGTCAGAATCTTGGGAGGTCTACTCCAACCACCAACAGACTTTAAGTTTGGTGTTGAGGCTGGTGTTGGTTTTGCTGCAACACCAACACCAGCGTTCAACACCGTACTTGAAGTCACCCATTGGATTGTTTGTTCGCAGTGGAATCATAGAAGCATGTGAAATAAAATCTGAAAATGATTTTCAGCTGATGCTTGGCTCTCAATCCCTGGTGTAGTGATGTAGTGGTGTAGTGGTCATGACTCTCGCCTGTCAACCAGACAGTCGTAGGTTCGAATCCCACCCATGGCGTCAATTTCCTTCAGCAAGAAATTTATCCACAAATGTGCACTCTGCCCAGATGTGCTTGGGGACCGGTAGGAGACAGCAGCAAATTATCTGATATGATGTGAGCGCATATTTGGCTGCCTAGATGCTAGGCTTGAATTGCCATCCAGTGAACGGGTAATAATATCGGAATCGCTTTGACCAGTCAAAACTGACCGAAAAGGCGCTATATAAATCTGCAATATTATTATTATTATTATTATTATTATTATTATTATTATTATTAATATCATTATTATTATTGTATTCATGCGTTTCGCCCAAGAGTCGTTTTAATGGCATATCGGCCGTGGGGTGACGGCGGGCAGCCAAACAATTATCATTTATTCATATTGACCTGATGAAGACGATGATGGTGTGGTTGTAAAGACGATGATGAAAATATTGGTGGTGTTGGTGAACATTGTAAGAAAAATAATTATTGTGATCAGTGGTGATAAAGATCAGAAGAACTGGGGTGGCGATTTCAATATGGTACTGATGTTGATGCTCAAAATGACGATAATGATGAAGAGGAGGAATAACAACAGAATTAAGATTTTTATATCGTAATATAACGATGGTGTCGATGAACATGATGATGGTAATTCTATAGTGGTGATGATAATGGTTATGATAATGCCAATCTTGATAATTGGTGGTCATAGTGGCAATGGTGATGATGATGATTATGATGATTATGATGATGATGATGGTGGTGGTGGTTGAGGTAGTGATGATGATGAATATCATACTGCCATTTGCATTACTGACAATGCTCATTAATTCTTGACACAAGTGAAGGTATAAACATTATCACAGTGCCAAACGACAAGTGAATTAACAAACCTTTGAATTCGTGCGATTTCATTCGCGTCATCTGGGTCAAAATCAAGGGGTTTCCATGCCAACGCAATCAACCTTAATCCCTGCTTGGTGTATCCATTTAGAACATCTTCAAAGTCAGGAGGAACTATGCAGAAAAGAAGAAATTTGTGAGCAGAATTAAAAAAAATCGAAGAAAATCGGGCAAGTAATAAAAAGAGTTATGAATTTTAAAAGATTGGAATAAATGAGCAAATCAGTAAAAGTTTTCACACATGTTGCCATTTTGATGATGCCATGATGTCATGGTAGTAACCCATCATTTGTTATAAGTTTTTTTTTCACTCAATCCGTTTATCATCTTATAATGTTTATTTATTTCACTTCCATGATTATGATTTTAATAATAAACCTGAATTGAATTGAATTGAATTGAATTGAAATTCAATGGTTGTACAAAATTGTTATCATGATTGATTTATTTTATCGTTAATTTTTAATGAGTGAAGGATTTTAGAAACATATAAATCAAGAAATAGCATTGTGGAAACATAGCAGAGTATGCAAGGTTGAAATAGTATAAAATGATAATAAAATACTTTATACAACGTAAGTCAACTATCAAAAGACAATTACATAAGGTGCAAATATAATGTGATTTTTTTTTAATCTAAATTCTCGATGATTTAGGATAGAATATATGTAGAGCCAACATTGTAAGAAAATCAAGCCAAAGAATTATATTTACCCGTGTCTTTTAGCGAAAGCTTAGAAATCTTTTCTGGTGATCCCTTGGCCAGGGCGTAAGTTTTCCGTGTTACAGTATCCATGGCAACAACACACATTGTTTGAAGAGCAGAAGCAAAGGGGAAGATCTTCAATGTTGCTATGCCAGTTAGTTCCTGTTGCAAAATCAAATGGAGTGTGATTAATATGGCTTGCTTCGGTGTAACGAATGTTTAAAATAGATTTGCAATATTAATGTAAAATCCATTCTTTTTTATTCAATTAAAATTAATGTTCAACCATGAAATATAATATGACAACGGGGTAGACTATTTCATCTCCTAACAGCTCATCTTCGGGTTCTTATTTCATGCCCCTATTGGCTAAACTTTTATTCCAGACTTATATTTGTTGTCTTTTTGGGGGGGGGGGGGTGGTTGTCCACTGGGTCGGTCAGGGAGGGCATCCAGTGACATGAGTTACGCATTGCTGTGTTTTTTTTACTCAATAGAAATCTTGCTTTTTTCTTTATCAGCTGTATTTAATTCAAGATGATATTTTATTGTAGGTCCTCCAAGAATGTTGACGTTTGACTCATTAGTTAACATAAAATAATACCGACATTAGGTATCATTTTTGTTTTGAACCGTTTCGTTCTTTTGCAGCATTTTATGAGAGCAATGTTTGGATTATACGTAACTTCGCTAATAATTATTGATATATCTCATGGTATTGATGTTTACATATCATATGAAGACGATATGCAGTTGCATACTTCACTCTGATCATCAAAATAAGACACACATAACGTTATCTATTTAAGCCTGTATTTCCGAAATAAAGGCTTCTATGATCTGAAACAAATTGCATCTGAATTAGAGTAAAAATTAATTCTATATCATCTCATGTCCGAGATTAAACATTTATTGAAATTCAATTTTGAAATAGAATAGGCTGGAACGTGTATGATTTAGGTTTATGTACATGTAATTAATATAATACCTGTTTTCTGTCTCCTTTCCCAACAGATTCATCTTCTGTGCTCATCTTAGCCACAGCCAATGCACCTTTTGCACCGCCTTTCTCTCCAAGTTCAAGGCTCTATATGCGAAATAGATGTCGAAAAATAATATGCTTACATTTTTCAAGAAGTGATTACATTTTGAGTATTATCTCATGATGGAAAATCCAGGCAGCCAATTCATTCACATATCACACCTTAATGTTTATTTATATTTCATGGTATGGTATGATACTTTATCCCCAATCAGTAAAAAGACATGTAACATATATATAATACGAAATAAGAACAATAAGGTTTGATTGATCTAAATTGAAATTATATAGTGTCAAGCACTTTAAAGGTATAGATTTGTAATGACCGGGATGCAGAAAGTGATGCTAAACGAGCTGATGCATTCACAAGTTGCTTTACATGCCTAAATATATCTATGTAGGATATTAGGAGTACATTTTTGCTCGTATTCTGTGTATTTTACGCCGAACAGGTCAATCAGCCATTGTTCCTACGGTGTGCTAAGTGCTTAGCACGGGGGAGCGTCGGCCTGAAATGGGCGGTGCGATCGGTGGTATTGTCTGCGGTGTGTGAGCTCGCGTTCATTTTGTATGTGAAGCATGTTCTCTGAGGGAGTACGATCACAGCATGTTTTTTATTTTGCGATAGTTAAGTCATTTCTAGGTCGATTTCATTAAAAAAAAAACTATGAACATGCTCTAATTTACTATTGAAAAACTGCATTATGGTAATAATTTTTACTGCAGCGCACAAGTTAAATATATGAAGCGCCTAGCTCCTCCCAAACTATCGCTTTAAAGACCGTGACGTTCTCAATGATCTCTATGAGAATATGGAGCACAATTACTGAACGGAAGGCCAAAGAAAGAAAACAAATTAGCACAAAGAAACATAACGGCACTAGTGCATGCAACAAAGAGACAACACCACGTAACGAATTTCTGCGATAACACAGCATTATGAATAATTAGGTCTACATACACCCAAACCCGCAAGATATGGACACATCTTCAGTAACTGAGGCGCTTAGTTTCGAATGACATCTATAAGCATTAACTCTAGCAAATACAAGCCTAACGCAACATCATGACTGCGCATTTATAGAAATATATATACTTTGGAATATAGACAAGTAGACCACATCCATACACATATATGTTTAAAAAAAATTGACGCATTTTCAGTAGCTTAGGCGCTTAGGTATACATTTACTTCCACTTACCCAACCGGTCGCATCAAACATTTTGATGTCTAGCGGGTCCCCTGTTATCTCTCCATCGACCTCCATCAATTCGTGACAAGTTGCCATGGCAACCGAAATAGGGTCCGACCCAAGGGATCTAGCATCGGCCACCATCGGGCTAAACCTAAAGAAGTTAACATTTTGATAACAATTATACGTTTTTATAACGCAATTATGTGTTTAACGTTTTGTCATTATTATCAATATCGTTATCAGTACTATTACTATTCTTGTTAGAATCTTAACCTGTTATTGTTTATTGTTTGACAAATTTAGTTTTATAAGACTGAATTAATTGTACGCTGAAAATTAGATGAATTAACCAATTGTGATCAGGCAACATAATTATGATGAAATCGTTAAATAGACGACCGACTGAGGGGAGAATCCAATTTTTTAAATAAATACAATACAATTCTTAATCAAACCTATCAGATAAATACAGAAACTGAATGAGAATGATGATGATATTGATGAAAATCATAGTATTTTTTTCCTTCTAGATGAATGAAATGAAAGGAGAAATCCACATGAATCTTTCCCATCTCGAAATCTCTACCTTTGGAACGCTAACCTAAATGGCAATAACATTATTCTTAATATTATTAAGATAACTTTAGAATTGAACATTTAGGCATACATACCTTCCTTTTGTAGAGCTTTGTACCCCAAGGAGATCAAGCCCATCTTCAGTCAGGGTCCCGGTCTGAAAGAAAAATTAGAATTTTCGTGTCACCTGGCTCTGGATGTTGTTGGAGTTTATCAATCTAAGGAGGTGTTGTTCAAAAGTTGCAATTGATCGCAAGTTGCAGTTGACAGGAATGCGCCAATCAAAAGAATTGTTTCATATGAGTCTTTT
>BQKZ01001124.1:66840-83801 GCA_036244855.1 Temnopleurus reevesii
GTCCTGCATTCCGTGCCGTTTAAACAACAATGAAACACGATGTGGTGGTTAAATTCAATTAATGATGATAGTAAAGTTTTGTTGTTGTTGTTGTTCAAAAGTTGCATTGTAACATATTATCTTAAACAAATTTAGATTGTTTCCAATTATTCCACAATGATACAGGACTTTTGTACTTATGGGCGAAGTGCCTGGAATAACGTTTTTGCGTACTTTTGCGGGCAAAGCAGACCCGCAGAAATTATGCTGAAAATTGCAAAGCAATGTCTGGTATTTTGGTTAAGCTCTATCTTTCCCCAAAGATGGGCATGTACATAGAGCGGAAGAGTTTCGTGTGGTTTTGGTGTGTACGTGGCATTTCTTATTATACTTATTATTACTTAGAAAGATTCAAACATTTTTAGACTTAGAATATGACTTTTACCTGTTTGGATGACGACACATTTGACAACCTCGTCTCCATGTGTTCTGACCTGAATCACCCTTGTTCCGCAGTACAGTGTATGTCGTTTATGCGTGTCCATGGAGAAGACCATTTTGATTCCCTGGGGATTAGGTAGAGGTGTCTTGGTGACCGGCACACTCTCTCCTGTAAGACGAAAATATTATTTTGTTCAAAAATAAAAATCGATTTAAAGGGAGAAAAAGAATCATTGCTAATTTCATAAAAATATATTGCGTTTTCAGCTCACTTTTTCTCAGAAGTAATTTCATTTTCGGGATAGAATAACGTCTCTAATACTTCACAGGGAATACTTCACATAACATATTCACAATGATAATGAACTTCATAATATGAACGATGAACCGTAGTCTGCCCATTGTATAGGTAACGCTGAAATAATCTCCTTTCGAACAAGAACCAATGTTTTCCCCCATGGAAAGAAAAGGGTAATTTTTGTTCCATGTTTTAATTGACACCCCATTACCTGTCAGCATGCTAATGCCCCGGTCACATAGGACCATGGAAGCAACACGATTCACCCCGACTCGTTGTTCTGAGGCAGTTAAGTGTGAATTAACAAAGAGTCGGGGTGAATCGTGTTGTTTCCGGGGTCCTATATACAGATATATGTGACCAAGGCTTTAAATTCACTATGCAGTTTCCTATCAGTAGTACAGCATCACGTGATGGTACTTTGATTCATTCATATATGGGACACGTTGTATAACCTACATGTCAGCTCGCTCTCATCCAGGAACAAAGATTGCCATTTGAATGGAACACACTATGTGCCAACCTGTAACCATGATTAAATTAAACACGATTCTCCGTATCAAGCAACATAACCTGTGAAGCACTCAATTTTTGTCGATCCATTTAATACTGTGTTGCATTATAGTGGGGGGGGGGGCATTTTGTATACCTAGATATTAGCATGCTACCATTCAGGGAAAAGATTACTTTGGTTCAATGTTTTATAGACAGCTTGTATACCTGTCATCGTGATTTCGTTCACAATGGAGCTCCCTGTAAGAAGCACAGCATCTCATGTGAGATATACAATTTAAATCGATGTTGTAATGTAAGAGTATTGCGTTGCAATTTGTGGGGCACCCTATATACTGTACCTACCGTACACAATAATGTTCATGATATCGTTCAGAAAAATAATAATTTGTTTTCATGTTTTTATGGGGCACCCTACATACTTACCTATCAGAATACTTTCACTAACAATGCGGCTCCCTGTAAGATGCACACCATATAGCATATGAGACATAAAATTTAAATCGATGTTGTAGTGTAAGAGTTTGGATGATACCGTTCAGAAAAATAGTCCATTCTTATGTTTCATGGAAAACCCTGTTGTTTTTACGGGACACCCTGAATACTTACCTGTCAGCATGCTTTCGTTCACAATGCAGTTCCCTGTAAGAAGCACGGCGTCACATGTCAGACTACACCCCTGGGTCGGGATGATGATGACGTCACCAGGAACAAGTTCGGTGCTCGGCACTGTCACGTGATCTGCAAGGTGAGAGCAAGAGCGTCAAAAGCACGGTAAGATGAAAAAAATATCTTTGAATGATTATTGTTATTACCGGAAATAATATAATCTAAAAAATAAAGACAGCATTAAAAGGAAATAGTTAGTTTTGAGAGAGGTGGCGCTTCAGGTATTTTAATAATTTGTGAGCTGTGTTTATAAATGACAATTCACATAAAACAGTTTTCAATAACAAATTGGGTGAGTTTATAGTTTGTTTTAATACAACTGACAAAAAACGGGCTTATTGATCGCAAAATAACGAAAACGCCATTCATCGGCTTTTTCACCAGCTCACCGCCTCACACACATTATCAGCAAATTCAAATCTATCGTACACCAAGCAGGTACGCCATTCACCTTACGCCCACTCCAAACTATTCCCGGATTTTGTGTGTGTGCGTGTGCCATGTATTATGGGACGACAATTGCGTGTATAATAATGATACTGATGATGGTAATGATAATAAAAATAATCAGGATAATACTAATAATCATGATAATGGCCAGCTTTCGTACAGCGCTTATCACCTCATTGTGAGGTGTCCTTTTGCAATTGCTGCATCATTACCCTATAGCTTTAGCAGTACAGTTCTTAGGCACATGTATTTAAAGCTTTTCAAGAAATAATGTCCTGCTAGGTACCCATTCATTTTACCTGGGCTGAGTAGTGAGTGTGAGAGAGAGAAAGAAATTTGGTTTTACGGCGTGTATCATTCAAATTTGAATATTTACGCCAGGAGAAGAAGAAAGAGTGTATCACATGTAAATATATATATATTATTTTTGCCGAAGGAAGAAGGTGAGAGTCAGTGCCGAACGCATGACGCTGTCACAAATATGCGGTAGGGAGAATTGGTACATGCATACGTACCTTCATTTCTACGCAGCACAACTACTGTCTCATGTACCTCAGCCATCTTACGAAGCCGAGTGCTTTCCTAAGGATATGGAAACAAAATAATTGATAAAAAAAATAAAATAAAACACAATTAATTGATTGATAGAATTACTGATTATTCTCTACTTTAGCTTTAAAAAAAGTATATGTTTTAACATTATGAATTTGAAAAATGTTTATTTCATGACAATAACAACAACGTTTACGTTCTCATGAAAGGGGTACTATTATGAAAATACAAGTTGATCTGTATATTATATCATTATCAATACCCTTTTCAGTGAAAGAGAGTCCAAATGTGATTCATATATTTAATAATATATTTGTTTTCAATTTTATGTTGGCTTAGTAGAGAACGCCCCTAAAATTTCTTTCAAATGTAAATCCTGTTGTGACATCACAGGAGTCAAGTTTGTTCACCTTGCTACATTATGTTTCAGAGCTGGTTCTGTAAATAACAAAAATGAAAAAAATAATATTATAAAATTATATGAAACACATTTGGGCCCTCTTTCACTGAAAAGGGTATTGATAATGGTATAATACATCAATACAGATCAACTTGTATTTTTATAATAGTGGACCTTTAATCGTTCTGCGGGATAGTGAATTGATGTTATTTTTTGCGATAGTTGCATGCAACAACGATTTTAACTGACTCTGGTTGGCTCATGAATGAATAAATCATTTACGAATTGCTCTTATCGCATAGCATTAAAGACCTATAATGTCGTTTCATGTGTTCCGTCTATCTCATTTGATTCATTGAGTGGTATTGCTTTACATCACATTCATGTTTTCTGATATGTTGATCTCAGATATTTCCACCGATACGTGCAAGTATGCCAAATGTGTAATATAACAGCCCTCTTTCACACGTTATGGCAATTTATAACACATTCTGCCACATTCTGCCAAATTCGCTCCAATAGCCAATGGCTTAAAATAACAGGACATAAAAACAATTCCATGTACGGTATGCTTACATGTCTAAGTTATTAATGTCATAAATGTGTCATGAGGTGCCTCGCATCATTTTTTACAATCCCTCTTCCCATTTTATTACTGCAGAAGAGTTATTGCCTACCTAAATCGCGTGCTTTTTTTTCTTCTTTTTTTACCCTTCCGGGTAGTCAATGCCGCCATGGTTCAATCAATCAATCAAAAGAAAACACACAAAACTACAAGCAAAGTATACATTTCAATCAAATACAATTATACCAGCATGAAGGAAAAGAACGAAAAAATATATATAGACAGCTGACCTGCCTACATTACCTAAATTAATTGTTTGGGCAAGCTGTGTTATTCCTTTTGGCTAGATAGACACATTTTCTTCGATTCTTTTACAGATTTCTCTTGTCAATAAATACTCCAAATTAAATTCACGAGAACCTTTCCCTGTTTTGTATTTTAAAGCAATGATATTATAAATGAACCAGAACGTGATAGTTAACAACAAATCTAATAGTGTGATCCTGTAATGTCAAAATCAATGTTATATGTTACTTTAACAACATTACTGTTGACAAATTGCGTGCCTGTTGTTTCCTAGTAAACGTGGATTTGAAAATTGTACCGGGGTGGGTTTTTTTAATGTTCTTAGAGACCCCCCCCCCCCCTCCTCGATGTCGCCATAGAGAGGTGGGAAATCATTCAAAGTAAGCAGAAGGGATAGATGACTTGTACAGATTAAACTACTTCCATTCAACCATTTAAAACAGCTAGATGAACTTAAAGGGAGACGTTTCGTCAACACTGAATTCGTTCTTCTTGCACTTCACATACGCAAATACTGGTATCAGTATCCTGCATTATTTTCCTCAAGAAGGGCCGACGAATATTCAGCCAATACATTTGAAATACTTCACTTTAAATAACAAAATCATGTGAGAGAGCCATAAAAGCAAAATGTCAGGACGAATTCTCATCAAGATGACTTTCATATGGGCAATTAATAAAACATTCACGTCTTGCTAGATTAAATAAAATGTGCGATCAAATAATAAACAAGTCAATAAAACATTAATATATCAAATATCATAAAACGAGACTGTTGACGGTTATAAAACATATCTAGAGTTCAATTGGAGACATATGCTGTAATGGCACACCTCAGATCCAGGGCCCCGTAAGCAGGTAACATAAAGCTTTCCAATCGATCGTACGATTGATATCAATTGCAAGTCTATGGGAGATTATGTGCTAATAAGTTTGCGATTGATTGCTGACTTGTTTTGTGTTACAGGTCCCATATCATCTAGGGTATACGGGTTATATTGAGGTCAAATACCGCTCAGCACCGAAAGTTTAAAGGGCATCTGCCACCCCCCCCCCCCCAAAAAAAAAGTCTTTTATTTGGTAGTACAGCATATACATAAAATCAACCCCATAAACATTCCATGACATAAAACAAGTGCTTATCGTTTTTAAAGCCCAAGTACAGTTGTGGTTAAAAGCGAATATCTTTATTGCCAAATTTTTTCTTCAAATCTACATAAAAGGAAACATGATATCCTGAGCATGCTGTACAAAAGATTGTGCGAAAAATGAACAAGTTTTGGAAAAGTTATAACCTAAAATGTGCAAAATATTTCAGCGTCGTGTTCCCCGGGGCTAATTTAATATTTTCTTTCTTGATAAAGGACAACTACTTATGCACAGATTGGATGAAAATTTCAGAATTTATTCTTTGTGGATTTCTTTTTATCATGCTTTAATCAAATCTTGGAAATAACTTTGTATATGCCAGATAAGAAGCAAAATATTGTTATAATCACGAGAGGGCGCTAAATACGACTTAACGGTCAAATTCAAATTTTCAAAAGAATTAGCTTGTAGAAAAATATGTTATGGTCTTAAAATGTGTATAAAAATTACATGTCATGGTAAATATCCCCAAAAATTCACATTTCTTAAAGCCCAAGTAAAGTTTTGGTAAAAGCGAATATTTTTATCGCCAAATTTTGTCTTCAAATCTACATAAAAGGAAACATGATATCCTGAGCATGCTGTACAAAAGATTGTACGAAAAATTAACAAGTTTTGGAAAAGTTATAACCTAAAGTGTGGAAAATATTTTAGCGTCGTAGCCCCCGACGCGAATTCAATATTTTCTTTCTTGATAAAGGACAGCTTCTCATGAACAGAATTGGATAAAAATTTCAGAATTTATTCTTTATGTATTCCTTTTTAGCATGCTTTAATAAAATCTTGGAAATAATTTTCTATATGCCCGATAAGAAGCAAAATATTGTTATAACCAAGAGAGGGCGCTAAATACGATTTAACGGTCAAATTCAAATTTTTAAAAGAATTCACTCGTAGAAAAATATGCTATGATCTTGAAATGTGTATAGAAATTATATGTCATGGTATATATCCCCAAAGTTCACATTTCTTTCATCTTTACCAAAACTATACATGGGCTTTAATCTTTACCAAAACTATACTTGGGCTTTATCGTATCTATTTTCAACACGTTATAATCTATTTCCGAAAAAAATCAAGTCGAACGCCAATTCATTGCTCCTATGTAATGCTATTTAAATCGGAGCTGACTTGTTATTTTCGTGTCCGCAAAGTTCAATAAGCGCGTACGGCTCTATTGTCCATGACCCACATTATTTTGCGGAAATATTTTATATCGTGTTTCTCATAAATCAAAACACGACAGTATAAAGACTAGTTCATGTAACGGGACAATATGACGCACACATAAAATAACTCGGGCATGTCGGGCGAATTGTTAAAAGACTCGCATGGAGCCCAATGCGGACGTACGGAGCCTAACTCAATCGTGAAAGAGCGCTTATTTTCTTTTAACTCCTTACCTAGAAATTCATATAATTTCCTAAAGAGTCCTTTGGGGTTAATTGAATACACTTATGAATAATACAAATGGTGTATTAACCTCAGATACCCTTTAAACTCTGATACCTGCAGCATCCAAAAATGGAATGATCACATAACCATAACTGAACAAAACTGGCACAGAAATATCAAATTACTGTTAACATTTAACACTAATGGTGTACCCTTCCGTGTAGCATGAAGTGAGAAAGACACTGATAATTATAGCACTTAAATTCAAAATGCACATTGAGTAGTATTATAGAAGCATGATACAAGTTAGCATCAAAGGTGCAAAATTGCACTTAACACTAATGGTCAACACCAAGGGTGTAGGCTTACCGCTACCACTGACGTTTAATGGAAGGTTTAAACTTACCGTACGTGTGGTGTAAAGTGAGATAGACACTGATATAGCACTCATAGCCACGATACAGATGGTGTAATATATATAGTTGATGGAGAACCAGAAGATCACAACGAACAGTTGGAAGAAGTAAAACGGATTCATCACCTGTTAATGAATGGATCAATGTCAAATGTATAAGCAGAATTATAGTCACGTGATAGTTGCAGAAGTAGTAGTAGTAGTAGTAATAGTAGTAATGATAATATAATAGTTGTAATTGGACAGTGGTGGTTGTGGTTGTACTGTGGTCGTAGTATCCAGTAGTAGTAGTAGTAGTAGTAGTAGTAGAAGTAGTAATGATAGTGGTTGTAATTGAACAGTGGCGGTTGTGGTTGGTTGTAATGTGGTCGTAGTACCCAGTAGTTGTAGTAGTAGTAGTAGTGGTAGAAGTACTAGAAGTAGTAGTAGTAGTAGTAGTAGTAGTAGTAGTAGTAGTAGAAGTAGTAATGATAACGGTTGTAATTGCACAGTGGTGGCTGTGGTTGTACTGTGGTCGTAGCATCCAGTAGTAGTAGTAGTTGTAGTGGTAGAAGTACTAGAAGTAGTAGTAGTAGTAGTAGTAGTAGTAGAAGTAGTAATGATAATGGTTGTAATTGGACAGTGGTGGTTGTGGTTGTGGTTATGGTTGTGGTTGTACTGTGGTCGTAGTATCCAGTAGCAGTAGTAGTAGTAGTAGTAGTAGTAGTAGGAAGGAAGCAGTATACTACTACAGTAATATAGCAGTAGGTGTAGTAGTATAATTGAGCAATATTGCAGTAGTAGTAGTAGTAGTAGTAGAAGTATTACTGGTAGTGTTATCGAAAGTAGTAGAAGTACAAGTAGTCAGGTAGTAGTCGTAGTATCTTTGTACTTGTGAGCCTTAAAGGGGATGGAAACCCCAAAAAAATATATTGACTTATTTCAGGTGTAATATTTATCGATTTAATGGAATATGTTATTGTACAAGAAAAGGCAGCATAAGGAGATAAATTTTCATTTTTGAGCCAAGATTTCGTCTGCTAGCAATACCCTGGGGGCTACCATTCTGTTTTTTGGTACGAGAAAATATTTTGTTATCCCCGAGTAGAACGTCTTTGATCGAAATATAAGCTTAGAATTTGTATAAAAATATACCTTACATATGTTCATATATTTCAATATCTTAAAACTGGTCTTAATTTATCTTTAAAAACAAAGTTTTGTTCATTAGAATTGTGTTTTGTTGGCATGGGCGTGACGTTTTTGCGGAGTAATGACGTTTTTGCGGAGTAGAGTCCAAGATTCCTTGTAACAAAACAAATGACAGAAAGGAATCTGTATTATCGGTTGGCTATTTAAACCATTGTATATCACTTTCTATAGCGTTATACACAGATAAAGACCAGAACAAAAACAAAAATCTGCGGTACAGGGTGGCCTTTTAAAGTCATACATTCGTGTGTATGTAGGGTCTTTGGCAAAACGCTACGTTTTTATCTGTATTAAACAATAGAATACAATACCTGGAAGGCTTGTTGAATAAAAGAAATTCTATTATGCCAGGCAAGTCAACTAAAATCACATTTCTTTAGTATAAACAGATGATTTGAAGACTGAATTGTTTTTTATAAGTCGTACTAAAATATTGGACACCTATCAAGCGTTTTTCCCCAATATAACGTATTTTATTTGCCAAAGATTGAACTATTTTACAGTTTAATGAATATTTTCATTGCCATAGAAAATGATACCAATGGATCACATCGAAATATCTGTTCAGAACAAATGGCAGCCCCCTTGTAATGTGATAGCAGACGAAAACCAGTTCTAAAATATCGTGAAATTTACACTTTTCTGAATGTATTTAAAAACTTGATCCAGTCTGATCAAGAAGTGGTGGTATATGATATCTTTCTTATAGGTGTATATTATCCTCTAGGATCCATTCTACTTTAATAGCTTTCTAGTGAGGTACAGGTGACTTTACTAGCAGGGTTGTGGTTGAAAGTTTTCGACTACACTGCAAAAACGCTGGTGTTAAATTTAACACCGACCGGAATCTATATATGACAACACCAGAAAAGTGTTAAAATAACACCAGTTTGGAATCCATTTTATATATTTCAATACCAACTGGTGTTGTTTGAGGCCTTGAACAACACCAGTCGGTGTTTAAATACATTGATTTGATTCCGAANCCAATTCATTGCTCCTTTGTAATGCTATTTAAATCGGAGCTGACTTGTTATTTTCGTATCCGCAAAGTTCAATAAACTGCGTACGGCTCTATTGTCCATGACCCACATTATTTTGCGGAAATATTTTATATCGTGTTTCCCATAAATCAAAAGACGACAGTATAATGACTGGTTCACGTAACGGAACAATATAACGCACACATAAAATAACTCGGGCATGTCGGGCGAATTGTTAAAAGGCTCGCATGGAGCCCAATGCGGACGTACGGAGCCTAACTCAATCGTGAAAGAGCGCTTATTTTCTTTTAACTCCTTACCTAGAAATTCATATAATTTCCTAAAGAGTCCTTTGGGGTTAATTGAATACACTTATGAATAATACAAATGGTGTATTAACCTCAGATACCCTTTAAACTCTGATACCTGCAGCATCCAAAAATGGAATGATCACATAACCATAACTGAACAAAACTGGCACAGAAATATCAAATTACTGTTAACATTTAACACTAATGGTGTACCCTTCCGTGTAGCATGAAGTGAGAAAGACACTGATAATTATAGCACTTAAATTCAAAATGCACATTGTGTAGTATTATAGATGCATGATACAAGTTGGCATCAACGGTGCAAAATTGCACTTAACACTGATGGTCAACACCAAGGGTGTAAGATTAGCTCTACCACTGACGTTTAACGGAAGGTTTAAACTTACCGTACGTGTGGTGTAAAGTGAGATTGACACTGATATAGCACTCATAGCCACGATACAGATGGTGTAATATATGTAGTTGATGGAGAACCAGAAGATCACGACGAACAGTTGGAAGAAGTAAAACGGATTCATCACCTGTTAATGAATGGATCAATATCAAATGTATAAGTAGAATTATCAGGTAATAGTTAGTAGTTGCAGAAGTAGTAGTAGTAGTAATAGTAGTAGTAATGATAGTGGTTGTAATTGAACAGTGGCGGTTGTGGTTGTACTGTGGCCGTAGTATCCAGTAGTAGTAGTATTAGTAGTAGTAGTGGTAGAAGTACTAGAAGTAGTAGTAGTAGTAGTAGTAGTAGAAGTAGTAGTAGTAGTAGTAGTAGTAGTAGTAGTAGTAATGATAGTGGTTGTAATCGAACAGTGGCGGTTGTGGTTGTACTGTGGTCGTAGTACCCAGTAGTTGTAGTAGTAGTAGTAGTGGTAGAAGTACTAGAAGAAGTAGTAGTAATAGAAGTAGTAGTAGTAGTAGTAGTAGTAGTAGTAGTAGTAGAAGTAGTAATGATAATGGTTGTAATTGGACAGTGGTGGTTGTGGTTGTATTGTGGTCGTAGTATCCAGTAGTAGTAGTAGTAGTAGTAGTGGTAGAAGTACTAGAAGTAGTAGTAGTAGTAGTAGTAGCAGAAGTAGTAATGATAATGGTTGTAATTGGACAGTGGTGGTAGTGGTTGTGGTTGTGGTTGGACTGTGGTCGTAGTATCCAGTAGTAGTAGTAGTTGTAGTACTAGTAGTAGTAGTGGCAAGGAGGTAGTATACTCCAGTAGCTGTAGTGGTATAATTGAGCAATATTGTAGTAGTGGTAGTAGAAGCAGTAGTAGTAGTAGTAGTAGTATAAGTATTACTGGTAGTGTTATTGGTAGCAGCAGACATGTAGAGGTACAAGAAGAAGTAGTAGTAGTGTATTCGTATTTGTGAGCCTTAAAACTTTCTAGTGAATTACAGGTGATTTTATAGCAGGTGTGTGGTTGAAAGTTTTCGACTAGTAGAGATAAGCAAAAGTAACTAAAATGGTAGCTGTATTACTAGCACTTGAAGTATTTGCAGCAATAGAAGCGGTACTGGTAGTAAATTAAGAAAGTGTTGTGGAAGTATAATCCGCAGAGAAAAAGATAATGAAATATTTCCCCTTTTTTGTTTAGTCTTCTCTAAATTGCTCCCTTATATTTTTGTTCATGGTCCTAGAAATATGCGTTTGCAGACCATAGTGTGTACTATATTTTCGGACAATAACTAAGGAAGTTATGAATATTGAAAAATATATATTTCTACAAAATATTCAAACAGTCATATTTTTTTGCAAATGCAAACTTTACGTCACGTGACATGGCATGGTGATGACATATGTTCGTCACTTAGAACCAGTTACAATAATAATAAATTGATGTGGCGTACCTCTTTCAAGAGAAGAACAAGTATTGGTCTCACGCGGATGAATATTTCGTTCAATCCATAAAGCTGCTGTCTGTGAAGAAAAAGTATCATGGAAGTTAAAATTCATCCTTCGGTTTAAAATTAATCATAACGAAAATGAAAAAAATGTGCTTTGGTTCTATGTAAATTGAGTAGCATTATTTAAACTTTCTACTCTATGTTTATCATAAGGCATACAGAAGCATAAAATATTACGGAAATTAGAATTCGCCCTTTGATTAAAAATTAATCATAAGGAAAATGAAAAGTGTGCTCCGGTTCTACGCAAATTAAGTGGCAATTTTTAAGCTTTCTACCTTATGTTTAAGCATATCCTTTAATCTTTATTGTGTCAAAGGGAATGCTTTTTAGCGGAATTTCAATTTTCATTGAAAATTCCTTAGATGATATACGCAATCCAGTTTTTGATATATTTGGGAGTTCAGAAAAGCTTTTTGGAAGTCGCAAATTCGTGATTTACGAAACAGCTTTCAGATGGGAACAGTCCACAAAAGAGGAATAACACGCAAATATATGATGTATATAAACTGTTAAGGACACGTGTAAGTCAATTTTTGTAAGTCATATTTTTAAAAGACTTGTTCCAGGCTTAGTGCAAAGTGCAGACGTGGGTAATTTCCAGCCTCCGCATAAAAATGCACAATTTGTTAGCGCAATGCCAAGCAAGTTTTTCCACTTGCTGATGAGTTGGTTAAAAGGGACTACACTCAGACATTAAATTGCTATTATTAAATGAAGAAAAAAAAGATGAACAAACTGTGAAAATCTGAGCAAAATCGGATAATCCATTCAAAAATTGAATTTTCAAAGTTTTGATTTACACCCCTCATGGGCTCCTTAAATTGGCAAACGTACAGGCACAAACTGGCTACAAACATGGAGAACTCTCCATTCACTTTGTACACAAAGTTTCACATTTTCCTCTTTTCCAGAAAAGTAATTTTTTCGGTTACATATATTATAGCCACGTCAATTCTACAAGCATTCCAGAAAGAACGGTGTTGATTCCTCAATTGAAATATAATATTGATCTAATTTCAATAAATTCATATACAAAGTGAATGAGGAGTTCTCCATGTATGACATTACAGATTATGCTAATTGACTATACGTTGCCAATTCAAGGATGCCCAGCACAGGTGGAAATAATAATTTTGAAAATTCATATCTTTTGAACGGATTATCTGATTTTGCTCAAATTTTCACAGTTTGTTCATCTGAGTTTTCTTCATTTATTGACCATGCATTATTGTCTGGGTGTAATTCCTATAACGTATTTTGCAAAGAGTTTCTTGAATGTTTGATAGGGCCACATACCTTTCCTTGGATTGATCTCCTGAGAGTCCTTTGCTGTAGATGTCGTAGAAATCAGAACAGGGCACGTTGCTGGCAAGGCCTCTGTAGTAACGTAAAAAGAACAAACACCGTTAAAAATTAATAATAATAATAATAATATAGATTATTTCTATAGCGCTAAAAATAGAGAGTACCATAGAGCTTTACAATTTAACAGAACAAGGAAACAAAACAATTTGAGTACTGTGGCAAAAATTGGTGTTAAGATTAATGCGAAAATTATGCGACGCCTTAAATGTAGAAAACACCAGCTCTAAATGAAAAACACATTCCCGTGGGTTTTAAAGACACTGTATAGCATACTTGTCGTTTTAAAAAAATCTCAACTGCCGGACGCTTTATGTTTTTTAAATGGTTGATTGTGTATAATTAGCATAACAGAGCGTAAAGGTAGAAAACTACATTTGCACACATTTGCTTACAACTTGTTGTGTACCTCGGATATGCCAAAATAGTAACCTCTATGAAGTATTTTGGTCGAATGTTGTCCAGAATATTTAATTCAAATAAAAATTTGTTATATTATAATTCATCTTGACACCAACGATAACGCGATACTCCTAGCGTATTACCATACACAAAAAAAAAACATTGTAAGAGCACATACAGTGTGCACTTCAATACACTGCCACACCATGCGGAATACGCCCTGATAGAGACTCTTGCGCTGTTGGTCAACGAGAGGTCAATGGCTGTTTTGAATTTTGAACGCACGATCCATTAATTCGAGACCCGAATAAAAGAATTATTACTGGAATAACTATAAATGCCCCTATCATGACCAATCTTTGTGCTTCATTGATTGGTGATAAGTTCTAACATTTAGTACTCTTCAACATAACACAACAATCTTGGAAAGTCAAATTTTAGGTGATAAGTTCTAACATTTAGTACTCTTCAACATAACACAATAATCTTGGAAAGTCAAATTTTAGGCTGAAAAAGAAATATTCTATTTTTAAATTTACAGTAGAGCTGATGGCTAACGGGTGGCTTCACTTATCTAAAGCACAAATAGCTCATTAAACCAAAGTCTCAAATGATTTATCTCTTGAGTATACTCGACTGTAAAGTGGGTGATGGTTTATTTAAGTTTAAAGTACAGTTGTCTGTCTGGTTCTAAAAAAAAATTAATTAAATTCTAGTAACTCTCATTAAGCCACGCTAGATAGATTTTCCGAGCTTTTTTTGTGTTCGCAAATTCCTTAATTTAAATTGGATGGTGGCTTAATTAAGTTTAAAGTAGAGTTGTGTATCTGAATCCCAAATATAAATGGCTTCATGAAATTCGAAGTATTTCATGAAGACACAGAAGAACTGAGTCAAGAGTTAACAATTAAATACCCGAGTTTAAACTTGGTGGTGTTTTACCTGAGTTTAAAGTAGAGTTGTTTTTCTGAATCCCAGATGTAAATGGCTTTCTGAAATTTAAAGTATCTCATGGCGCCAGAGTCCAGCTGAATCTCTCTCTGAGTGACAGTGTTGATAAGTGACGAGGATATTCCCGTACCATCATCACTGTGCAATGGGTATACAACAGAAAACAATAGAATAAATCACAATCTGTGTAAAATGTGAAGAGTAAAAACCCATCAAGCCATTGCGAATAGAGGTAGACTGAGGTTGCAATTGATCGTAAGTTGCAGTTGATCGGAACGCGCCGATCAAATCTATTGTTTTATGCGCGTCTAGTTAAATGCGCGTACCGTGCGCGAATGGAAATGAGCGCTACAATGTGCAAAGTTGCAGTTGATTTGCAATTGATTTTGAACAACACCCCCTGATGACTATGAAAAATAGGAAGCTTATACGTCCAGCCCGAAGACGAGTTGTTCATCTCGCATTTTGGTATATATAGAAGGCGCATTGGCGAGTTGAACAATTCGCCTTCGAATTCCGTGATCTTGATTTGTTTCCCCTCAGATGCCTGATCCGAAAGAAAATTATTTACGTTTGATATATCCTATTACGCTATTGTCATGTTGTATTATTATATGTATCATGTATGGAGTCTAATTAACCCTGATCACGTTGTTCACGCGGTCATATCGATGTGTGAAAGTCCCACAGACATAATGATACAACTTAAATAAGCATATAACTCTCTCTCTCTCTCTCCCTCTCTCTCTCTCTCTCTTCTCTCTCTTCCTCTCTCTCGCTCTCTCTCTCTCTCTCTCTCTCTCTCTCTCGTCTCTCTCTCTCTCTCTCTTTCTATCTATCTATCTATCTAACTGCTTCTCTTTCTCTATTGGGCACAAAATAACAACAACAAAAAAAACATTCGATATTTGTAAGGGGAAGTTAGCGTTACCTTTTGCCTGGGTTTTCTACAACCCGCTTTCGAATGATGTTACATCTGTGTCTCCTTGCATAGATATCCTAGGAATGATACAAATCAGATGATATAGAAGAAGGAAGAGAAGATAAAAGAAAGGCAGTATGAGAGGTGAGGAAGAAAAGATATCACTTGTATATCCATCCTTTGTACTGACCAGAATGAGAAATTGGCAAAAGAAGTTTTAGGGAACGCACGTGCGTATCCTCCCTTTAACTCATAAACTGCTGTGGACCAGATTTGTGGCCCGAGAACTTGAAACTGCCATACTAAAATTATGCATGACAGAAGGCTACAGAACGATTGTGCATGAACCACTTTCTCAAACATCCATTTAATATTAGTTGTCAATAGTCATTCATGACTCTGGGCTGAAAAGAATGGGGATTAAGTTCTCCTTTTCCATGCCCCGGCAGCCCTTTCAAACCAACTGCTGGTCTTAATTAAGTATTCATTTACCTAGTTCTTTTATCTTTGTATCCTTTACTTATACTGTAATTGTTTTGTATTGAATTTGCCGAATAAATAATAATGATAATAATAATACTAATAATAATTCCAAACTTCAGTAGCATCGTACAATGGACTGATACATGTATGTTCAGGACTGTGTTTTCATTGATCATTATTGATACACACATAGCTTTAGTGCAGGGCTTTGATTTCCGCTTTGATTTGACTCCAGTCCTAATTACATATTTAAAGAAATGTTCTAAGAGAGATCATTCACTAAAAACTGTATACCTATTGCCACAATATTGTACATTATCGGAGTTTCAGTTGTGTAAGTTCCAGCAATCATACCACTAACACTTATAAGTAAAGGTCAAGGTAACCTATGTTTTGTTGGAATTTATTGCATCAAGAAAAGTATTCAGCAGTTTAGGGGTTAATTAAAAAACAGATGTGTAGGTATTAAACTTTCCGTGTGGGCATATACAGATTGAGTAAAATCTTAGCACAGGGTACTGAGGTATTTTGTCTGCATGGCGCAGCAAAGAATGTTCAGATGCTTTTGATTTGATTTGATTTGATTTATTTGTCAGTAGCAACATACATAACTGGATAGCCCAGGAAAGCCGACAAGGCTTATTTCCAATGGGGTCCACGACGTTAAAGATATATTCTGGTATTTGTTAAAAAAATAAAATAAATGTTCACAGAATCGCACAAAATGTGAGAAGAATGTTCAGAACTATGAATAAATAATATGTGCCAAAGTGTGTTGCAAGAAAATGTATAATGGCAGAGAAATGTGCAAATAAAGGGTCAAAATTGGGCCATGTCGGACCGACAGGTGGTTCTGCGACTACTTCCATAACAGGGAGCAAGCGACGGCAGTAAATGGAAACATGTCTATTTTTCGTACTATCAAAAGTGGAGTGCCCCAAGGGAGTATCCTTGGGCCACTCCTCTTTATACTGACTTTAAATGATTTGATTACGTCTGTACAAAAATGCTCTCTGTCGTTGTACGCAGATGATACGTGTCTTTATTATGCATCCAAAGATCCAAGAGATTTAGAATTAGTTATAAATAAAGATTTGAAATTGATCTCCAGATGGTTCTCGAATAACGAACTCTTGATCAATAGTAGTAAATGTCAATTTATGCTCTTAGGTTCCAAATCAAACCTACGATTATTTGAAAAAGTAAAAATAAAAATGAACAACAATGAACTGCATAGGGTAATGGAATGTAAATACTTAGGCGTCATATTAGATAGCTCTCTAACTTGGACCCCTCAAATAGACAATGTGA
>BQKZ01001124.1:84249-96234 GCA_036244855.1 Temnopleurus reevesii
GAATGACATAATTTCGCTTTTAACCGGTTTGAGGTTATCATATTAGTTTTCCCTTGTCTACACAAGTCACGTTGTGCTTTGTTTGTAACATAAGATTATTTTAATCGTTCATTTTTCCAAATTGAAGTTCTTTGCAAGTACTCGATATTCGCTTTAGCATACAAGACTACATAACAATCAAACAAATTAAACAAATTAAGATACATGTACTTATCCGTACGTAACTATCCTACACTTACTAATATAATGTGAACGCATAGAATCATCATCAATTATTATGAACCTTATTAAACCAAGCTTCGAAACTTTTTAATGCACTACCAATAAACTTGAGATTAATAACAACATAAAGGTTTTTACCAGTGAAATAATCAAAATGCCAAATATTGCCTTAGAACTATCAAAAACAGCATACTGAAATTTTCTTTTATCCCCTCTTGTTAAATGTGTTTCTAGTTTTTATGTTTTATCTCCTTCGCCTTTGAAGTTTAATTTATTGTAAGTTAATTTCTTTTGGCTCAATATAATGTCTATCTTTTATTTGTATAAATGTTTTTTGTCTGTATTTTTATGTGTGAATTTCTACTTTGTTTGATTTCATTTTGCTTATGTTTATTTCTTTTTCACTCTGTAATTGTTTGCTATCAAGGCCTCGCTAAAAACAGCTTGTAGCTGAGTGCGGGCACAATTTTGTAATATTTTGTTTTTACCGTGAATAAATAAAGTCAAACAACAACAACAAACAAACAGCACATGCTGAATATATAGCAGATAACACCAAGATGTAGATAACACAGAAATATCTTATTGGAAACAGGGTAGCGCAGAAGTGTAAATTTATATTTTTGAAAAACGGGTCCTTCCAAATGGCATAGCTTAGGCCGTAAATGTAATTTTGATATTGTTGACATATTACAGTTAACATCACACTATTCAAGTACGAAGGCCAAATGCTATACTAGTACCGCGCCTGTATAAAGCTGGTATCTAATAATTTTCTTCCAAACCGTTTCTTGACAAGTTTAGTTTTATTTGAATTGTGTGTGTGTAATAAGGATAGGGCTTCCCACTGACCACTCCTCTGACCTTTGTATACATAAAAAAAAATCAAAAGAAAAAACACATTATGAAATATGGTATTGAAGAGTAATTTAAAATGGTATATTGCCATTTCCTGCACGGTCGCTTCCTGACGGTTCCTGTCTGCTTCTTGGAAATACAATTAATTAGGCCGATTTCAAAGGTCCTGCCGAGAGAGAGGTTGCATATTCCTCTCTAATTTTTATCACAAGAAGGAATAAAAGATTTGTTTAATGGAAAACATGTGAAAGACAGACAGCTTCCCACTAACTGACACTATTTCATCCAAACTTTGCAATTTGGTGCCACCCAACATTCTATTTGTATATTTCGGGCCTTATATTAACAATTTTCATCATTGTAATATCTTATGCAATCATTCTTACTATACCTTGACAATTAGGCTATGTGCTCGTTCATGAGAGCACTTCACATGGGTTAGACGCAGACCCCAGTCGCGTATCCAATAAAACAAGATGAGAAAGAGGAATCCGCAAGTCAGAATCCCTGTACAGTACACGCCAATGGTCCGAACGTTACTCTTCCTGTAGCCCCAACATTCCTACAATATGAAAGATAATAACGATCAATTGTAGTAGTACGGTAGTAGTAGTCGTCGTAGTAGTAGTAGTAGTAGTAGTAGTAGTAGTAGAGATAGTCATGATAATATATATATATAATCTGTAATCCATAGGTATCGTAATGTTAAGAAAACTGTGTAAAGCGCCTTGAGAAAATCTTATTAAGCGTTATATAGATTCAGACTTTTTTATAGTAAGTAAAATGACAATACCGTCCGTGGTTTCAGAAACTGATGGTCGCTGTGATGTTGGGATGTTGTGATATTGCACGAGACCTGTTACAAATTCATTGAAATCTACCCACTGTTATGACTGTAGAATTAAAACGAATACAGGTAGGTTGCCCGTTGAATTATTGCTATGTCGGGTTTGTGTCTTCTTGCAGCAATACGTCACTTCGAGAAAGTACGGACGATATTTATTTGGGGTGGGTAGAGGAAAAGGATGGGCTTTTTTTTCTTTGCCCTGTCTTTACTTAATGCTGTCAAATACAATTCACCTATCCTGGGTTAAGTGCAACACATTGTGGTTGAATTGATTCGTGGCGGAAAGGAAAGATCGGACATTGAACCCTGCGACTTCTGTTCGGAAGACGCAAATTTTAAATGCTGCACTGCATAAACGCTAGAGTAAATTTAACACCAACCGGAATCTACATTTTGTAAGTGTTCATACCAGAAAGTATTGGAATAATGTCCGGTGGGAATCAAATATATATATACAAGCCGGTGTTGTTCAGAGCAGGGATAAAACACCATCAGTATGTTCTTGTATACCTTCCACACTTTTATAGTGTGGAACTACTTGTATATATATATATATATATATATATATATATGAACTGGTGTTAAATCTAAAACCATCGCTTTGTTTAGTGTAGACAAAAGTCACTCTAGGAGATAAAGCATTTCATGTGCAGCGCCCAAACTCTGGAACAAACTACCTATTGATATACGAAATTCATTTTCACTAAACGCATTCAAATCAAAGCTTAAAACATATTTTTTGACACACCATTATAATAAGTCTATTTTACCACTCATGTCTTTACTTAAATAATAGTCTTTTTAGCGCAGTAGAATATATTAATATAGTTTCTGCGCTATATAAGTATTATCATTAATATTATTATTAGTATCATTATTATTATTAGTAGTAGTAGTAGTAGTAGTAGTATTAATATTATTATTATTATTATTATTATTATTTTTATTATTATTATTATTATTATTACTATTATTATTATTATTATTATTATTATCATTATTAGATTTGTGCTACTGACCCCATCCTCATAACAAAAGATAAGTCAAAGTTCTTGTCCCTCATTTCATATACAGCTATGATGTTCTCGGCACTGTTTTATGCAGTATAAAGATGCGTGTCGTTTTCTGGTTAAATTCCAAATAATTAGATGCATAATAAATGTGTTATAAGTTAGAAAAGATATCAAACGTGCGATCAATTTGATCAATTGCATGTAATTCATTTAACTCTGTACGCTGACCACAACCTGAGAGAAATCAGCATTATCTCAATTTTTTCCCCAAAAAAACTTTTCTCATAAGAAATTAATTAGACAAAATATTATCATTATACGCTAGGCGTACATAGGCATATATTCGATGTCTAAAATGTAACTCAAGGACAAAGGCCTGAATCCCCGAAACCATGAATCAAAGTATACCGCTCAAAACATTTTAACTACTTTTTAATTCAATATTTAAAATTCGGTTATTAATCTAATTTTTCATTAAATATGATACTATAAATCAGTTCGTCAAACATTTATTTGTTATTCGCAAAGTACAAATACGCAAATAGAAGAGAAAATGCAAACAAATATAATTGTGTTACACAATACAAGTATGGACAATAATTTTCTTATCAATTTAACTACTGTGTATTTTTGATGACGACGTTTCGCCAGATAGCTGTTTACTTGTCCAAATCTATCTAGATTTAGGTTGGGGTCATGGCCTAGGGGTACTCTAGATCTTACTCTTGACCTGTAAATCATAATCCAAGATATTTCCTACTTTACTACGATTTCCTTTGAATGAATACCGCCGATCGAGCTAGTACGGAATGCTGTGATTTGTGTTTTGAATTTATCAAATTTATTCTGCAACTATAATGTTTTCAACCCTGTCAACGCAATGTTCGAGAAAGTTAAACGCTGACCAGAGGGAAAATATATTGCAGTATACCCTCCTTACAAGCTCTGAAGTCAAATCATAGTTAGATTCATGTTTAAATTTGTAATTTTGTAAATTTATGTATTAAACTTCACTGACATAAAAAACGGCATTTTGTTCAAATAGATAAATACACAATTCGATACATTCATGTATACATGAATGTATCGAATTGTGTATTTATCTATTTGAACAAAATACTCGTATACGAGTATTAAATATCATATACAGGAAATTTTACAGGCAAGTCAGGAGAAATTCAGCCATGAAATTGATAATAATCTAAAGGAAAGAAAAATATATCATTCAATGAAAACTGTTGGCGTCAAAATATAGATTTATTTTCATTGTTTCATAGAAAGGTGTTTTAAACATTATCCATCTGTTTATTATTGCGTTAATAAAAAAAAATTTGAAATAATTTTAAATAATTCGCGAGATTATGTGCTATCACGCGTATGCCATAATACACTCATCTCAAACTTTTGCATTTACTCTTTATGGAATTTGACAGACAAAATACACATTCTCCTTTTCCTGCTTCTTTTTTCTTCTTCATTTATTTCTCTCCTTTCTCTACCTACTCTTTCCATTATTTTCTTGTTGATGGTATAACTTTTCAAACTGAGCACAATTTACACCTCGGAAAACGTAGGTATGGTAAAGAGTATATTAGTCTAGAGTATATCAAAGAAGCAACATAATACCTCAGATGAAAAAAAAGACTACTTACAATTTTCTCTCCTCTTTCTTCTTCGATGATCACGTGATGAGGGTAGTCCCCGGAGGCTGACGTCAGCCTCTTGTGGTGTGACGCCATTATAACTGAAGGACTGGGGAAAGAAATTAAAACGAATATTGTGACTGGAGACGAAAATGAGACAAAGATGGTGATTGGAGGTTGTAAAATACATACGGACTATTAGTAAGATTTTTTCTTCGTTGGTATCGAATTCACCATCAACTCTGTCATTTGCAATCATCGCTGTGAGCAGAAGGAAACGACGACTGTGGTGCTGCACCACACTATTTCAATATTTCCTTTCTTGATAAAGGACAACTTCCCATGCTCAGAATTGGATGAAAATTTCATAATTTAAATGTTGTGTATATCTCTATATCATTCTATTGTCAAATCTCAGAAATAACTTTGTATATGCTGGATAACGAGCAAAATAATGATATAACCAAGAGAGTGCGCTAAATATGATTTAACGGTCAAATTCAAATTTTTTAAAGAATCAGTTCGTAAAAAAATATGCTATGATCTCAAAATGTGTATAAGAATTACATGTCATGATAAACATCCCAAAAATTCATATTCTTCATTTTTACCAAAACTATACTTGGGCTTTAATAACTACATGGACAAATAAGAAATGATCATCATTCTCATTGTGTGGTAAATGTTGAGGAAGAGTCGCACCTCTCTGTTCTGAGCATGAACCTATTGTAAATGATTGAATAAAGTTGTTTACTTTATCCCAGTCCCTCGTCCCTTCGGCTCACAGTGCATATTATACACACTTTTAGAATAAAACAACATGCATGACATAAAGCCCCGGTCACATAGGACCCTGGAAGCAACACGATTCACCCCGACTCGTTGTTCTGACGCAGTTAACTGTGAATTATCAAAGAGTCGGGGTGAATCGGGGTGAATTGCTTCCGGGGTCCTTTGTGACCGGGGCATTAGCATGATAAGAGTGCGAAGTTCGGTCTGACGGTGAACTATGATTTCCGGTATATATTACATGCAGATGGGTAAAAAAAAGTGTACATTTTGAATGTTCAAGTATCGGTGCATGTGTACCCCAAGCGTGTAAATTTGCGCTCTTGATGCTAACATGTAGCTCTTTAAAAAAAAGCGTTCATTAATAGCATTAGTCAACTCATTTTTTACCCCCGGCAAAAAAAGCAGATCCATAGTGCTAAAAGGTCTGAATTGAGATTTCCAACCGTCATCATTATAATTATTTGCCTTTTGTACTAATTTTCAGTTCAATGTATTTATGCATTCATTACCTTTTCCTTTTTGTTATGAGTTGTTCGCCTTTTTTATCCAATACAATAAAAACTCGGGGCAAAAACAATGTTATCTTATCGTAATAAACATTGCCTTTAACATGATTGCCCAACATAGCACTGTGAACAGGTGGCATTCTTCGACGTAGAAAGTAGTTTTGTAAATCTTACCTTGACTGAATACTGTATATCACCCAAGCAAAATAAGTCCAGCAACTTTTAAAAAAAATAATAATAAGCTCCAATTGTGCAACGAAATCGCTCCGGAACAAATTTAACTGAGATTAGAAACAATTGGTCTTACTATTCCAATGATGATAGAGGATTTGCAATGATGAAATCACGGATGAAAGTGGTCGAAGAGAGTGGCAAATGAAGGACCCATAAATATAGTTTCGCTGTTTTGGTAGATCAGACAAACCCGACCTCCTTTTGAGATCGAAACTTTTAACTCAAATTGTAAAGTCAGAGAGAGCGTTTACTTGCCGATCCAAAAATAAAGGTCAAATCTCCAATTAGATTGATGTATCACGTATACTTTTTGACCTGAGCAATTAACTTTTACAGCGTGTTCAAACTTACTAAAAATAAAACATGCAATGAAGCTTAATTAAATATAACCTCGATTCTTAAGAAGATACGGGTACAACAATCTCCAAAGAAGTAAATTTGCAAAGTAAGCTTTGATTCTCTTAACACGTAATGGTTCAGTAGGAAAGCGTAAAAATACGAATGTTCCAATATCCATCTTTAGAATGTTTGCAGAAGAAGAAAACTATGGAGAAATCTGTAGAGACGAATACATTTCACACCTAAATCAATCGTCTCCCTTTCTCGAACAAATCCAAACTTTCGGGGTCCACACTTCTAAACAGACTTATGATGTCAGAAAAGAGATCGCCCAGGAGCCGAATCGACAAGGTCAAAAACACAAGACGATTGATTTCCCAAGACCCCGTTCAAACCTAGTTTACAAAGTGGCTTCCATTTAACTAGTTTTTTTTTTTTTTTTTAAGCTGGTTCGGGAGGCCGGTTGTTTCACCGTTCAGATTACAGACCTGGGAGGTGTTTCACCAAATCGTTCTTAATGTTACGCACAACTTTACGTTCGACTGGCATCAATTCTTGCGCTGAATAGGCGCACTCTTATGAATCATTACGCGCAAGAAGGGTTACCAGTCGAACGTAAAGTCGTGCGTAAAGTCTTTCTTATGTTGGTGAAACACCTCCCAGGAAATTGGATTCCAAATCCATTTTAAGTGTACATCACGCAAATAGGCTATGTTGTTATGACGATGGGCGAACAGCTGGGTCTAATTCTTGCTAGACCTTCCCTTGTGTGTATATTGACGTGGAAATTTCTTTGTTCCCGTATTCCCGAGTTTACACTCGACAACGGAGCGGCTCAACGACGGGAGAATTCGTCAGAATCCTGCGTTCATGCTAACCCGTCCTTATTCCCTCCGTTGCTCTTAACTTCTGTTACGCTAATCGCTCGACGGCAGTATACAAATTGAGTGTGATGTCAGGAATCGAGCTATCACGCCGAAATCCAAAGACCGCGGTGAATGTTACGTGATTTGCATAATAGGAACGTGATATGCTTGGCCGCGTCTGATTGGCTACGTTCCTGCATCTAAGACGGATGCAAGATTGAGCAAAAACCGTTGTAGAATTCTGCTCTTCGCCGCTGTTGTCACTGGCAACCAGCGAAGCCGACCTAGACAATGGTCAGATGGTATTGATCAGCGATTTTGCCGTTCGTGGTGACGGTGCGTAACCTCACTATTATCTCTGTGGGCGGGCGGAAACATCCAGATGCTTGACATATCCAAGGTGAAAATTTTCAACTTAAGGCCGCTTTAGTCTTGAGCGTTCAGACTACCGGCTGAACTGGTTATGGTCACGAAAATCTATCTTGCTAAGTGAATTTCAAAGCCGGTGTAGAATTAACCGGTCATATGTGGCTCAGTGGTAGAGCGTCTGCCCCATGAACGGAAGGTCGTGGGTTCGATCCCCGGCCGGGTCATACCAAAGACCTATAAAATGGGACCATCTGCCTTCTTGCCAGGCGCTCGGCATTTAAGAAAGGAGAAGGGTAATAATAACTTTACGTTATGTAGGGCCCGCTGGAAGAGCAGCTAACTTACAGCTAAATGTGGCTACCCTGGGTAAATCAGACATTATTATTACTATTATTGTTCCAGTTTCGTGATCACTTGTCCCATTTAAACCTGCCGTTAAATCAATTGCTGTTAAGCTGGTTTTTGTTAAAGTGGTTTAATGCCGCATATCTGAACGGGGTCCAATTTCGGTGATTTGATGCAACATTCAGGCAGTAAAACAGTGTTGTGATCTTATGTCTCGATCATGATGCCTCTGAGTCTGATAAGTAAAAACTTTCCAACCGAAAACATGATAATGACTGTGTTCAAGTGACTATTATGTACGAAGTGTTTGAACATTTCTAGCTCGGTCATAAAGTAAACATGAACCTTGTAATCGAAACCTGTCCCAAGAACTGTCTCAGAAATAAAGCAAACCCCTGAAACTGCCCAGTGCAAATGAAACAAACTTTATTCTGTGAATAGGTATGAATCTATTAGCTTAAAGAATGATTTGGTAAACATTTTGGCCTTAGGTTCGTGTGCACTTTTTGTCCAGTAGACGAAATGATACCAAGTTTCATGGGATACTCCAGATTGTTTATCATGCGAGTCCCGACCCCTCCCTCTGGTCCGCAGAGAATAAAAATGAATATAATGAATTTTGCAGTTATCATAAATGATAATAATCACGGCAAAAAAAATCTTCTGTAGGTTGACACGATGACGTCACGAGCCATCCAGGGGTCAGTTTAAACCAGCTGTGCTCGAATTGTTAGTGCCAAGGATAGTAGAAAATTGAATTAAAGTGAATTGTATAGATTATAAACATGATAAAGGACGGGTTTCAGGCCAGATGGTTCGAGTGCACCGCTACAATTACAAGGAGAAAAGAAGAAAGTTACGAAGAAAACTTTTTAAAAGAGATTTACGTGGGAATACAGCTCCAACAGGGTTGTGTTTCACAAAACTGTGCATAGTTCTGTGCATAGTTCTGCGCATAACACTACGAGAGACGGATGATCCTTTCTTCGGTGCGACTCAGCGCCAGGGGTTATGAAGCTTTGTGAAACACAGCCCTGATTTTTTTGTTTCAATCCATCAATTAAACGACGCGACGATTGTCGGTTAGTATCACAGAATAGAAATATACTTTGAGATTTCCAATTTCAGGAAGTTAGAAAAAGTCATGTTTGGTGAAAAATATTCTGTTCTCCCTTGCTATTTAAAGGCAGGTTTACAAATAATAAATTGTATGCACATTTCTCTCCATGGAATACTATTACGTGGATTTCCTTCAACGCAAGAAGTAGTATAGGTCACACATACCACATAACATCTCTGCCCTCTGATTTGTGACAAAATGGCCAGCCATCATGGCCATGATGAGTCACAGCTAATTTTGAAAGTAATCAGTAATTCTTCATAAATTCTGAGAAAATGTGAATAACAAATCAAAATGCAATGATTACAACTTTAAAATGATACCATGTACGGAAAGGGGAACTTCTTGGTCACACACGTACGTTACATGTAAAATTCCATTGGAGGGATGCATGGGTATTACAATCAAGCGCCGGGGTAGGAATTAGAAACGATTTCTTACGAAGTCCTCATAGTTTGAAAGCACATACCCTAGACTTTCGCTGTGGGCGTGCGCAGAGCATGATACAGGTTATGCATTGTGTGACTACATCACACACATACAGCATTGCTCTATCCTCAGCCTTGGGGAGAGCATGCAGACACACAATGCATACCCTGTATCACTCTCTGTGTATGCACACAACGAAACACAAGGGTCTGTTCTGGCAGACTAGAGTCCTCAAATGGACTATTGCAATCCTGGACAATTGTTGGGGTAAAAATGGTTTGATTTCTATTGAATCCGATTTTAATCAGTTCGTGTGTGACCGAAGCAAAGGAATATTAGTTATCCGTCTACCTGTTTGTACTACTAGTAATTATAATGATATGCGTCTTATTTTATTTCCCCAGATTAGCCGCTTCAGTTCGTTCAACCGTTATTCCAGCGGGCCCTGCTATAACATAGAAATAGTATCAAACCGGCTTATTTGAATCACGCGTGTAAGCATAAATGCTAATTTTCCATATTCATGGTCGATATACGTACTCGTTTGTATAATCGTATTAAAGCCCAAGTACAGTTTTGGTAAAGATGTAGAAATGTGAATTTTGGGGATATTTATCATGACATGTAATTCTTATATACATTTTTAGACCATGGCATATTTTCTTACGAACTGATTCTTTTGAAAATTTGAATTTGACTGTTAAATCATATTTAGCGCCCTCTCTTGGTTATAGCATTACATGTATTTTGCTCGTTATCGAGCATATACAAAGTTATTTCCAAAATGTGACAATAGAATGATATAGAGATATACACAACAATTAAATTCCCAAATTTTCATCCAATTCTGAGCATGGGAAATTGTCCTTTATCAAGAAAGAAAATATTGAAATAGCGTGGTGAAGCACCATGCTATACACATTTGCACATTTTAGGTTACAGCTTTTTCAAAACTCGTTCAATTTTCGCACAATCCGTTGTGTATTATGTTTATGATGCTATAATTCATTTTATATAGATTTGAAGATAAAATCTGGTGACGAAAATATTCGCTTTTACCAGAACTGTACTTGGGCTTTAATGACATTGTCATGAATGAAAAATTAACTTTTGTTATTTAAAAAAAAATGGTCAAATCAAGCTGTCTGACCTATATTACTACACTCAGACTGATGAAAAACAACAAAGAATGCAAACACAGATAATATCATACACGTAGGCACTATCACGATATCTATGAAAATTGAATAGAGCGTATTAGTGTCGATTTGTTACTTCACCGAAGGTCATATTTTCAATTCTAACCTTTTTGAGCTTTGATTTTGAAGCATATATCTGCACAGCTTAATTTATGTATACACTATCAACCATTTCGCTTGCATTTAGGATCGAGCAGTCGATAATTGCTCAAACGTGCTAAAATTTCATTAGTAACAGACAGATGAGGCTGCATACCCCGGCCCAACCCCTCCCCCAGGTTTGTGGTCCCTGGCATGATAATGGAATATAGGACCTTTTGAGTATGTTTTATTACTGTTTGGAGCCGCGCAGTCTTGATCATCTCGTTTTCAGCACTTCAAAATACGTATAGAACATGTATACACTTGATCGGAAAAGAGCTTGAAACAAAAAATATATTAAACAGGAAAAAACGGAATGATCAAAGAAATAAGTGATTAGACCAATCAAAATTACTGTATCCGACTTACCCTAATGGCAATGAGTCCTGCCCACAAATTTCACACAGGTTCCAGCTTGTGAACATACAAATGTTCTACAAATAACTGCAATTAATTCTTCCATATAACTCTTAATATCTTTGTATATGGGGGTATCGGAAGAAAGAAATTTGCCAAGCACTTATCCGTGAAAAATATTGCTTGTAAAATCCTATATCAACAAATCTCTGTACCAAAGTACAACTATTTTGCACTTATGGCGGCACAACGCTATCCACTATCAATATTGACTTAATGAAACTCTGGGGATTTTTTTAGAACAAAATCATTGTATTGTATTTGCTTCTGAATTTGAATCTGCTAGTAGTGATAGTCACATGTATTTAAAGACTTGGTCTGCGCTAGGAAAATCAGACGAGTATATGAAAACATGTTTGAAGTAAATCCGACAAGAAATAAGAAAATTAAGAATAACAATTATTTCAATGATAATAATACAACGGTGGCTTTCGGTCACGTTCGATGACGTTTGTCGTGCACTTCCAGTCAGTAGACTTATTATAACGTTATTGATTTTAACAATCCGGATTGCTCCATATAATTATGATGTTTTTTAATCTCCAAAAGGTTAAATCAATAGATATATACACCCATTTTTTCTGCGTTAAAGGTAAAAAACTACATTTGCACACATTACCATGCGCGCACCGTGGGGGGGGGGGG
>BQKZ01001125.1:0-13607 GCA_036244855.1 Temnopleurus reevesii
GTGATAATGAGCGCAATTAGTTAGTCATGTATGTCCCGTATAGTTGTCTTCATTTAGGGCAGAATAATTAATAATTATTGCCTTCATATGTCATTACGCGTATGCCACACATGCTTATGATTTAACTTTAATGTAGAGCGCTTAGGGACGACTAATAAAGTTAGTGTTAGGCGCTATATAAGAACGTATAATTATTATTACATGTATTATTGATCTGATATACATCATTATGCCAAAGGAGCTGCCTCTGAAGATCAGAGTAAAGATGACGCACCCCATGCGGAAGGAATGCTCGATGTGACAGGTTCTGAGGGTGTACCTCCTCAAGATGAAGACAAGATTTCGTCTGCTGATAATGCTGGTTAGTATAAAGTCGTAATAACAAAAGGTCATTGGTGATTGAATAAGACCACATTCTATCTCTCGAACATATAAACGTTTTTTTAGATGATCAGTCAAGATTTAGTTCATGTTTTTAAATATTTTTCAAAGATTTAAGCGAATTATTATTATTTCAATATCGTAATGACCGGCATGATATATTAGAGAACACTACAAAAAGAGTGATGACATAGTAGTTTACTCGAATTTCACTAAAATTTCACTTCTAAAACACAAATTTACTCGCGCCCGTGTGAACATTTTCACTCATTTTGTTTTGTGGTTTTGTGATTCTTTTTAACAACTTGTCCACATTGACAGCTTTCCTTGTCTGTTTATTTCTCCTGAAGGTCCTTATGCAAAGTTTCTCAGTGCGATCACAAATGGAAACAGTATCGGCTTAGAAGCATTGTTTTCGAATATCGCCTTATTTGCTCTACTTTTCGTTTCTACAATGTACACAATAAACATCATCAAGCGGAAATCAAGAAATTTCTTTAAAGTAAGTACAGTCCGTCATAATTCGATTCGTATACCACTTAGGATGATGGTTGGATGGACACTTAACACAAATAAATTCCCCTCTTTTGCCTTTGAATTAAAACAAAAATGTGCATTAAATCTATGAGAAAATAACTGTTAGTATTTGTGTTTGACATTACCATGATTGCATTCAAACAAATTATGAAATCTTGCTTCCGAAATTCTTCAAATTTCAGTTTTGTCTGGAGAGTCTACCCGCTCGGACGCCCAATGACTCAGTATACTTACAAATGACTTTGCATTTTGGATAATAATCATCATGCAAGGCATTCTAACATTCTTTTAAATTATGTGAACGCATGCGATGTATGCTTCATCATTTTCATATCGATTACAATTTGAATAATATTGGCCCAAAAACTGTGCGTGTTTTCTAAAATCATTTTCTATTCCAACAGCTAGACCTATATTCACCGAATGCAAGTCATGATTTCAAGGTGAGCTAGTTTTTAATTATCATTTGATTATCTTACGTCATTTTATAATGATAATGTTGATGGTGAAGATAATAATTATTAACGATAGTAATACGATTATGATGGATGGTGGTGATGATAAAATTAAAATCAGAAAATTTATTTTCATAAATGATGATATTAAACTTTAGTTGAATTCGAGACGTTAATGATTATTCCGAATTTCTTTAGATTTCAATTTGAATTTAATAGTCATAACCCTAAATTATTTTCAACTATTTTTATCTCTTGCATTTTGAACTTTTGAATAGGGCTCCATTACAAGGCTTCTGGTAGGTAAGTTCATGACAGGCTTATCTAAAACGTATTATGGGCTTCACAGCTTAATTGATTGCCCAGGGCCCTATTGCATAAAAAGTTGCGTTTCTTTCAATATGTCACATAGGACCCCGGAAGCAATACGATTCACCCCGACTTTTGTTAATTCACAGTACTGTTAACTGCCTCAGAACAACGAGTCGGGGTGAATCATGTTGCTTCCGGGGCCCTATGTGACCGGGGCATACAGTACTTCTTTCAATATGTAAATTCGTTTGGTTCAAAACTTGCTGTTAACGAGAGCTCAACGCTTGATAAATTGGAATAGGCATAAAGCCCCGGTCACATATAGGACCCCGGAAGCAACACGATTCATCCTGACTCTTTGTTCGGAGGCAGTTAACTGTAAATTAACAAAAAATCGGGGTGAATCGTGTTGCTTCCGGGGTCTTATGTGACCCGGGCTTTAACCAGAATTGATCTTCGACGATTCACTGTATGTGCACGGTGCGCCCAAATTTAACTGTTTGAAACATTCGTGTTTTTCATTAAGTGATGGAAGCTGAAAGGTAGTGTTGTATAGAGATACAAACTGTTCAGTATATTATGTTGAAATGCAGACTCATCATCTATCGAAGAACAAGTGTCAGTGAATGACCAAAGATAGTGATCATGATTATGGTTTCGTGCAAAAGTACATTTTAGCTGCCGTATATGGACGAAAATATACTCCAGGTAGGCTTCATAACAAGTAGATATGCCTCCCGTAATAAAATATATCAATTTACGAATCATCAAGCATAAGACAATAAAACACATCCCAAAAATTTCCATTATAAATAAACATACGGATATTACGGATATTTGCCTCATTTATTTAATTTTCAATCGTTAGCCATCACCGCAGAGCACCGTGAACAGAAGAAACAAAATAAACAACTTAATTCAAGCATTTACAATAGTTTAATGAACACAAAAAGAAGCAGAATCACTGTCTATTTACCAAACAGGTGCGACACCAGTTCAACATTTCTCTTCAGATGAAAGTGGAAGGACATTTTTGTCTGTGCTTCTCGCTATTATGAAAGCTTGAATGTGAATTGTTTTACTTTATCCAACTCCATTGTCGCCTTTGCTGTAATGAATCTGCATACACCAGTGTGTTTATATCACAACTACCCGTCTGGTTGTTATTAAGAATCAAACGAATTTGATACTGAAGATTTACATCCAAATGATGTACATGTATTTACTTTGATTTACATTTCCTCTTGTAGATGATATCGAACCAGATGACAATGGATTGTACATTCACCGTACAGTTAATGAAGCTAGACCCACCGCGGATCAGATGAATGGCATTAGAGTAAGTGAGAAGGGGAATATCACTACATTTTATCTTATTTTTTCGAAAAACAACTAAATAAAAGCCCCCATTTGAGACCAATATTGTGTTTAAAAGGTACCATGTTTTAATGAATATTAGAACATGTAGAATATTGAAATAATTTTTTTTAAATTGATACACAACGGTCTAATTCGGAAATGAGCCATAGCTCAAGAATGGTATCACCTTTTTCAATAACAGAATTAACAAAATTGTTGGAAATTGTTGTTGTATACAGTTTTAAGTTCAGTGCCTGATAAAATCTTGAACTTAAGTAACTATTCTGTTCATTGCTATTACATTTAAACATGAAACTGAATGAGTATGTATGATGTTTCCAATCTTTTGTAGACTCAAAGAGAGTTCAGTAAGTAGACTGAAGGTATCGGAATAACGTCATTACGTCCTGGTGATTAAAGTCGAACTTAACCATTAGCCTCTTCAAAGTCGTAAAACGACTTTCTTTTGGTTCTTATTTCATTTCGTGCCGAACAGATGGAAATCAAGATTAACGGATTTTTTATTATTATTATCTATTGTCTTATTTAAAAGAAAAATGCAGGATAGTCCAATTCAAGCTGTGTAGGCCTGCTCTACCAGGGAGCCCTGCTGCACAATATATACATTACAATCATTGGTATAACAAAGCAAATCAATGAATGACAAAAGAAAACCTTTTTCCATTTCCATCCCCAGAACTATGATTCAATGTACCGATCCCAGAAGAAGGGTCTTGCTTACATTCTCAACAACAAAATATTCCACCTACGTAAACCTGGCTCTCCTGGACGAGAACGGAGGGGATCTGAAATAGATCTTCAGAATGTTCAACATCTATTCACTCAACTCGGGTATGATCTCATCGTTGATGAGGATGCTACGGCAGATGTAAGTCTTATACACAAAACGATGTTAATGCACATAAAGACCGACTCACACCATTAGGTTTTTGCCTACGACGTCGGTCCAGCAGGTTTTTTTTCATTAAAAACGCTCCCTGGACGCGCAAATACGCTGCCGCGGGTCATGTAGTGGTCGGACGTTCGGCGTACGCTCTTCGAGCGCAACCGAACGTCACTCCATCGTCTTATTTGCGTATACTGTGCGCTAGGGGAGCGTTCTTAATCTAAGAAAAAAAATGGACCGACGCAGGCTAAAAGCACAAAGGTGTTAGTCGGTCTTTAAACAGGAGCCTGTAACATAAAAGAGATACGATAACTTGAAAATTAATCGTATCTTTATGGCACACGTTTTTCCGTGGACTCACGATTAATAGTTATAGTAAGTTTAATTGCATGTTTTATGTAACATGCCCCAGAACGTGTAGAATCATCTGCTTAACGTTTAATTTTCATACGGAAGAGGCGGACCCTTTTCTTCCCTTTACTCAATGTACTGATCAAGGTTCTCCTCCATTTTCTCTGCTACCAGTTATAGTTATATGCTTATTATTTGTGAAGTGACATAGAATGGATGAAATGCCTGCTGTATGAAAATTCTTCAAAGAGATCAAGTTCTTGTGCTTTCAAAATAAACCGAAATTTTATCATTTTGCTGCGATTCAACCAAGCTAATTTTTACTATCCTCTGTCTTTTTAGAGAATTCGTCACAATTGGGATTCCTTAGTGAGGAAAATCAACAGAGAAGGACCGGAGATTCACAGTTCTCTCGTACTGTTTCTGATGAGTCACGGAACACTCAATGGAATCCTTGGTACAGACGAACTAGAAGTATCAATCGATGAAATAATGGCTCGGCTGTCTGGCAAAAACTGCAAAGCTCTCGTCGAAAAGCCGAAGATGGTTTTTGTCCAAGCGTGTCGAGGGCGTAAGTAAAACAGAGGCCTGTATTCTGCTGTCAGGTTTAACTTACACTAGAGTTTAAGTATGGGAAGCCAAAAGAGGCTTGAATCTATAAGAATCGATGTTTAACTTACCAGCACATTTGGCACTCATAGTATTAAAAAACTGTCTTGGAATAATAACTTAAATAGTTTTCTATATTATTAGAGCATGGAAAAAAAAGAGCAGTTAACATAAAAAATTATACAGTTTAAATACTTAAACCACACATTTAGACTCGAGTTTAAGTTAAACCCGATATCAGAATACGGGCCTTGTAGTTTTGGGATAGGCTAATACGGGTCATAACATAGTGAATGTTATGGGGGCCCAAACAATATGAATACTAATAATCATGATAAAATATTGATGATGTTGTTGATGATGACATTGACGATGAGAATAAACATCGAAATAGATAATGACGACAGAGGAGAATGCGAGAATGAAAGGAATTCAATTTGTTTTGCGTGGTTTATTGGAACGTAGTTGGAATACTGTCTAATACATTCTTCATCGTTCCAATCATAATTATTGTTTGTCTTTCATCATGTTCATTCTCCTTTCTTAGACTTCAAACTACTATTCGATTTACCAAGATTGTATGACAAAAATTTGTATTCCTCTGTAAATGATCTTGACCATGTTGATCTTCGTCATAATCATCATCAACATCATCAGCATCATCATCATCATCATCATCAATTCAGTTTAGTTCCGAGTTTGATCCCATAACAAAGGTCGTTGGATTTGCATTTCTCTCTTTGAAGCAAGCGCTCTCGATACTTTCCTACCATCTTGCTTGGTTTTTTAGTGTCCTCCCTCTTCAAACTTTCTCCACGTCTTCTTTTGATCATCGTTAACTTCATTCATTTTTAAACGTCATCATTATCCTAAATAATTACCATACATTGCATGACATATGACCGTAGAACCGTAATCTATTCACTTTTGCAAATTGTTCCGTCGACCAGTTGCACATGATGGACGCCGTCATCGAACAGATTTTTGGAGACGGTAAGCTATTTTGAGAGCACAATAGTTTGTCACAATTATGTTAAAAACTATTCAGAAGTAGCTGCAACTGATCCATCTGATCCCTCTTCCTTCTTTGTCAATTACCATTTAATGATTTTCCTCCTTATCTTGTGAAACAGAAAAGATGCAGCAAAGCGCTGTTGACGGGACGTTTGAGTCATCAGACTCCGAAGAGAAGCCAGCAGAAGATGTCCAAAAGAGAAGAATAGATACAGACGACTCTGAAGCTTTCCCAGCGAGCGCTTCAGATCGGAAGCAAACTCTCGACGTAGATTACATACCAGATAATACGGATATCTATGTCGCATATGCAACTTCATACGGTAAGAATATTGTCAATTGGCATGTTGCTGTAACACTAGGACGCTCATTTTATCCAGATTGTGTCCGACGTATCGCGAATTTTGCAAATACGCTAGTGTATGCCGAACACATTATGGATACGGTTTGCATACGTTGGCACACGCTATTATAAGTCGTCGTGTAATGCGAGAACCTCGTTGGAAGCATTAAAGTATATTGGTCTTAGGAACATTACACAGTCGTTAACATACGTTCACAAATTTTACTTCTCATAACGAGAAATACCTCACACCTTGAACTCTCAGTCAGAGTATGACTGACGTAATCAAATTTATCCAAAACGTATACGGTGAGCTATATGGACATTTACATTGCATACTCACGAATATTTGAACATGCATAATGATTTTTGGAACGATTTGACGTCTTGTATTAAGGTATTTCAACGACTTTTCAGCACACCGGCGACGTTCACAACATATACCCAACGTTAACATATGCACGTTACTCATACGTTATGACAATATTTTTGTTTAAACTTTAGACATTATCTATTCGTATTTCGAATTATCAGTAACATAATAGTGACGTTTTTGAACGTGTTATTCCTACGTCAGCATATGTCAAAAAATAATGAAGGCAGACGTATGAAAACGTATTTGCGAAACTTATTTATGACGAAAACTATATATGACGACGTTTGCCAGCGTTTTGCCAAATATGATGCGCATTCGATGTCAAGAACGTCGAGACTCGACAACGCCAACAAATTTTGAACATCAGCAATAAGTACTCGTTAGAGTACTCTACTTAGTCGTTATAAATAAGTTGCTTATACGGCAATCATTCGAAATCATTCGAAATGATTAAAAAGTTAAAGTATAAACAGGCGTAAATATTGAGAATTGAATGAGAAACGCCTTCAAATCTAAATTCATCATCATCATGCAAATGTTCAACTCATTATGAAAAGGTAAAACACACGCCAACAATTTTCCCAGAATTAAAAAGAAAATCTGTGTACGCCAACGTTTTTGGGGTAAAGAGCGACAACACCATGTTTTGCCAGGGAGCCGAAAACCCAATGAACAGATAAAGCACGAATCAACACTGAATCAGGTACGACAAAATGCATTTTTTTTTTCTGATAGGTCCGTATTCTGCAGAACTATACATATTTCAGACATTACATGTACGTTGTAATATTGAGTTTTTTTTTTTAATAATCTGGTTTATTATAGGATACTTTTCTGTTCGAGACAAGGTGAAGGGATCTTGGTTTGTCCAAGCAGCATGTGAAGAGTTCATTGCAGGGGCCCACATAGATGACCTCGACACTATGCTAGAAAGTGTAAGTCCTATCCATGATGAAATTGGAAAAGTATCTTTGATCGCGAATATTTTGAATATTTACTTTAAAATTGGACTTTTACTACCAAGCGTAATAATATTTTGTCGAAAGAATAAACGGGATTGAGCATGATGGGCTTCATATTTTTTATGGTCATTTTTTCTTGTTCTCTTGAATGTGGGCATGTTTTTCGTAGTATAAATTGTAGGCTACTCTTTTGCCAACCGTGTAGAGATTTAGCTGATAGTGAAGAAAGATAATTCAATGCCTTATTTTCTACTTGATTGATGGTGATGTATTCACCTCGTCTTTGGTTTCCGTAAAATGCATCTCCCGGCGCAAATCTTGTCTTTACGAGGTTGGCCTTTATGTCCATAACCTTCGATATTATGTAATGTTTTACGCAAAGAATACTTTAACGTTTATTTCGTATGAATCAAATATGACTCATAATGCTTCTTTGATGTTTATGAACACTCGAGGCGTGGAGGCGTCGTGATTTAGTGGTTCTGACTCTGGCCTTTCAACCAGAGGGTCGCTGATTCGAATCCAACCTGTGACGTTAATTTCCTTCTGCAAGAAATTCATCCACATTGTGTTGATTTCCTTTAGAATACAATAGCACCCACTTGGCAGCTACGCTATATCCGGACAATTATATTGCAATTGTAATCTGCAGTTATGTATATCCACATACAAAATTGTGCGATATAAATGCGTGAATTTATATCATTATTATCCTTATTATCCTTCACTTTTACATGATAGGTAACAAGGAGAGTGACGCAATTATGGGGGAAGATGAAGCTCCGTTCAGGTCAAGAGGTCACGATGCTTCAAACACCAGATATCCGTAAGCAAGGAGTTCGCAGAAAGATATTTTTCGCTCCCAAATACCCGCCATCGGGCTCTAACACCAGATAAAAAAAGAAGCAGGGAGTGTCTTTTATGTTTGTCATTCTTGCATTTTGTCATATGATTACCATACATTTACTAGCATTTTTTCCACAAAGTGACGGGAGCCAGGGGCTATTGTTACAAGAAATGAGTTCCAAATTCATTGAAACGTATTCTTTTGTAGAATTACCACGTTATTCGAAAGGATGCCCATTCAATTGGTGCTATGTCGGGATTTATTTGCTTTCATGCAACAATACCCTTTGGCTCCCACCACTTTGTGAATACACGAACGATATTTTTATTTGGATCCTCATCACAGTGAGGGCTATTATGAATGGCATTAACATAGAGCCATAATTACTTCTTAAAATCAATTTCTCGTACTAGAGTTTACGAATTTTAAAGATTTAGTAAAAATGTATACATAAGGCTGTAAGATTCAAGTGTGCTGTTTATTGCTGAATTAAGTTGGCGCTATTTACTTTCAAGAGTCAAGATTCCTGTTATTTAACTCAATCAAGTACACTCCTAATTTATGTTGGAGAGTGGCAATAATATTTTATATTTTCCATAAATGTTGTGTGTTTAGTATTCACTTTATATGCATGAGACACCGTTTATGAAATTCTGTTTCTTTAGTTTTCAACTGCCTAAGTTTGCATCCATCAACCAACGTCCAATGCTCGAAAATTCATGAGCTCTATCTTTAATATATTGTAAAGTTTACCTAAAACCCACCACAAATTATACGATCGGCCTGCAATTCGATTTGGGAAGGAAGCGTAAGAGCATACGACAGGTGGGAAAAACTGCTCCTACAAGCTTTATCGTAAGAGAAAACGGCTACTTCAGCTTGCTTGTCGGAAAGTAAAGACCAATTTGGCTTTCGAGTCGTAGAGTAGTCGTAAATATGCTCAGTGTGCAGTTGTAATTAAGCCAGTGGTGCCGTCACCCTAAAGGACGTTTTGGCCAGCGTATATGACCAACGTATGACAATTTCTGTAAAACGTCAGATTTTCTTTTAGAAATCTAGTGAAAGACTTAACGTATTCTTATCGAATTGAACAATAACTTAACCCTAATCAGGCCGGGCGGATTCCGCCCCCCTCCCATCAGATCTCGGTCGTAGAACGCGCAATCGCGACGAAAATTGGCACGTATGAAAATTGGCACGTATAGTTACTTTTTCAAAAAAATTGTTGAAATAATTAAATATGCTAATTTATGCATAAAATAAGTTTTGGGCTCTTAATCACTAATTAAATCTCCAATTGAGCTGATTTCATTTTGAAAATATTCCTTTTAGCATTCTCTACAAATTTGTTTAAAAAAATTAATTATCAAAATTAATTTCTTTTGTATTTCATTGTTTTACGAATTTCTTATATATTTCTTTGTTTTTTTTTACCTTTTGTTTTTGTTGTTTTTTTTACTAATAATTGTTGCAGACATTATTTGAGGCAAAATGCTGCAAAAATAAATTAATTTGAGCCATTAAAAGTAAAAATATTCAAGTTTTTATGATATTTTAGTGAAAACACAATTTGCATTGACTTTGTACACAAAATCACGTTTTTGAGCAATTTTGGGGTTGACGAATTTTTTTTTCAAATGGGCGTGGCACAAAAACGGTACGCGCAGGCGCAGCGAATTTGGTCTCAAAAGTTGCGCGATACTTGAAAGAAAAAAGTCATGACGCGTCGCGAAAATTTTTTGGCGCGTGTGGGAGATATTTGAAAAAATGTTGAGGGGGGAGCGGAATCCGTCCCCCCCCCCCAGGCCTGATTAGGGTTAAGATATAGGGGTTGCAATCTACAGTATATACAATACTGACGGTTCAGCAGTCCCATCATCGACCTACTAATGAGTTTTTCTATAAATACGTTTTACCTGCATTGTGGATTTCTAGTTAAAACACGATATAATCTATATCTATATAATTAAGTTGAACGCCAATTCAATGTCCTTTGTACTGTTATTCAATTTGGAAATGACTTGTGATTGGTGTGTCCATACAGTTCAATACACGGCGTACGGACCTATACAATCATTGACCCACTTTATTTTGCCGAAATAGTTTATATCGTGTTTTATATCGATTGTATTATTGTATCATATTGTGCTATATGTCGTTGGAAGTGGAAATAAATTAAATGAAATGAACGATTGATTAACGTATTTCAAGTTTTTATACCGTTTATCCGGTGCTTACTACTTATTGGTGTTGTCGCATCTCGACCTGCTAGACACCGCACGCGCGACGTACCATATTTGGCGACCACGCTGACGAATTTCATCTTACATCGATAACATTGAATGCGTTATGGATACATTTTTCATTCGTTATGAGCATGCTTGGATACGTTGTCGTACGTCGTCATACATGAAAAACGTATGAATGCATGCGCAAAATAATTTAACGTATGCCGAGTATCGTAAACATTCTGCATTAGATATATGAACGTGGCACAATCGTTGGACATTTTTGTATCTCGTGAATTTATTTCATCACTTCTCGTAAATGTCATGGTCACCTCGTAAACGGCACCACTCCGTGATTGCTTTCATTTTCCATACGGTCGCACTATTTGTAAGAAAGCAATAGGTCCATATACAGAGTGTCTCAATAGAACTGTCCTTGGCAAACTGATCATTTATTTTGTTTTCCCATATTCCAACAAAAAATTGAATGATACACGCCGTAAAACCAAATTTCTCTCTCTCTCTCTCTCTCTCTCTCCCTTCCAGGAAACCCTGTATACGCCCCTGAAAGCGTATGATTAAGAAGAATCGCATTTTATGTAGCATTGCTATCAATTCAACCGATTTAGGAAAATAAGTCGATAAAGTTGACCGATCTACTGCAGATGTTAACATACTCTGGCACTGCCCCCCCCCCCCCCCTCCACAACCATCATCTCTGTCAGCAAACGGGATCAGCGATTAAGTATAGCTATGCATTTTCAAGCATCGTTTTGTTGTTTTAACTTACTATTGATAATGGAGTGTTGTCAGAGCACACATTGGAAATACCTCTTCAAGACCACTCGGTTTCCGGGAAAGATACACTTGAAATTCAATACTTCGTCCCATTGCTCAACTTATGATGCATAAAGATGTATCTGGTGCCTAAGATTTAGTTCACTGGAATATAAATAAAATGAAGAAAAAAAAGAAAAAAAGAATTGTAGTAAAAGACAAGTGTGGAGAAAGAGTGGGGGAAAGGCGGGGAATAAGTAAGACCTCCTTAAAATAATATAAAGGGTGATCTAATGTAAACTATCAAAAAACAATTACCGTACAACGGACAGTGTCACCGTAACAGTCGGATATGAACAGGGGCAAACTTAGACCCTTAGATAATGATCCTTTCTCATGAGTTTGATGGTTTAATCTATCCAATTATGGAATAAAATGTTCAGTCTTTGGATAAAACATGATGAATGGGTGAAAGCAAATATGATATAGGCAGATTACAATTGCCGCAGTCAAACAGCTTGCATCGTTTCAGCGACAACGATGTTTACAAGACGTAAATTTGCAGGCTGGACCGAGACATACTAAAATCCTCATCATCAAGTGTCATCACACAAACCATTTCAATCATTTCCCTCATTCACCACTGCTCTCGATACAAGTGTGTAACATTTTATAGCAGCCAAGAAGATGAGAAATAGCCTGACTGCCCTGCCAACACTCACACTCTGCAGAGCTATCAGTGTAAATCAACTACAGCATGTATACGTAACACCTCCCCATCTGAGATCTTAATCTTTTCTTGATACATGTAGCTTATTCGGAAAGTAAAATCCAATTAAATAACTACAAACTAGGTAGAATTTATCTATATTGTGACATTTCAGGTATGCCTCATCTTCTGGGCTGCAACACAATGTTATAACCTTGTACTGAGAGTGACTTGGCAGTGGTGAATGGCGTGCCTCTTGCTTGCGCTTGACATTGGGAAATGATTTTTTTTCTATCTTCTTTTTATTCCAACAAATACTGCTCGACCAAGGGCCCTGTATCACAAGATATTGTGTGATGACATGAGCTGATAACGATTCCATGCGTGGTGAAGCTCGGGAAAGGGTACAGCGTTGCACCTTTCAACAGTTAACATGGTTATGCACCCCATGTGTACAATAATATTTTTGGTGGCTAAATGAGAATGAGAAAGTCCCGCCATCGGGTAAATGAAAGAACAGCCTGCAACATCGCCGAGGCGTTGCAAATAAAGGCTTTTCAAGGGCCCATAATGTATTTATAATGATGTACATTATTTTATTCTGGTAGAGAAAGAGGGAGGGGGGAATAGAGAGAATGATCAAACATCTGATTATGGATGCTCAATTTCTGAGACCACTTCGTATATGATTTGGCTTGGAACAGACTTTTGTAATTTTCTGTCAAAATCTTGGAAAATATGAATTCATGATTCAATATTAGAGTAAGCAAACCAGCTCAATAAATCCACTATATTTTACTTTTTTCTGCTCATCGGGTTCTTCTGCTTCTGTTGAAATAAATTATTATTTTGGAGCAGAATTTTTAAACCAAAGAGGATTCTTTCAAAAGACATTGTCATGATGTAATCCTCAGATACTATCCAATTAAGACTTAGCAGCACATGTAAGTTATCAGTCTTCCCTGCAGTTATTCCTTCTTATATCTTGCATTTCATGTAATTATAATAATGTTTGCTTTAAACGCAAATGTTGGATCTAGCCTCTTCCTCATCATGAATGACTGCCTGATGTTGACAGTCAGGCAAACTGTCACATAAGAGTGTTTATTGCTGGGGGCATCGTCGCGACGTGTCGATTATGACGTAGTCACATCTCAGAACACATCAAAACACGACTCCAAATCGAGTTGGTCCTCACCTACATGAATGGTCGACATCTCGTAGATCCAGCCGGTGTGACTACCTTATACAAACTATATCTTCATTAATTCCATCTCCCATCTTCTTGTCACTGCCCATCAGCTATTGTCCTGATTAAAGATGCGATATATCTTATCTCGCAGCCATTTAAGCACGTCAGAATCAAAAGGGTATAGTCAGGTACATTTTTTATTTTGGAGGGGGGATTGAGGGACAGCCGTAATTCCCTTCTTGAAAAAA
>BQKZ01001125.1:13802-38511 GCA_036244855.1 Temnopleurus reevesii
CAAGCCGAACGTCAGTCTCACCGGAGGTGTAACCAGGGTTGCAAGATGCAATACAACACCTTTTCTAAAAATATGTGCGGGCATAAATTTCAGTCCCAAATTTCCATTGATCAGTAACAACGAATGCCCATGAACATCTTATTTTACGGTCCCATATGCGCAGAAGTACGCAGTGTGCTCTACGTATACGTACATATACTACCAGTTGTCAGGACTCTCCTCAGCATATTTCTGTACGTTAATAAATTGTATGTGCTTTTACCTTGAAGAAAAATGTGTGTCTCTGCATCCACACTAAGAATAAAAGAAGGTGCAATGCCCCCCCCCCTACAGTACGCTTTCTTCCAGAAAAATGCAATATGCTCGTGTTTTTTTTTCAGTGCGCAAGAACTTGGAATTTAAAGATATTTTTAAAATGGCGGCAGCAGTGAGGTTAGGACCCGCGCCATGGAGGATCAATTTATTCCAAGGCTGGGACATGTGAAGTGTCGGTTCTCGTTCAAGGGGATACTGTGTTTATGCCTTGGGCTGTTGTACAATTGGATAGGTTCGAACCAAGCAATCCCACATCCAAAATGCGCAGGTTCGAATCCTCTGAACAATCCACAGAATGCAAAATTATATCTTTTTTTTTATCGAAAATTCACCTAAAAGGTGCAATATTGCACCCAAAGAGGTGTTCCCAATATTCCATTAGTCAGCACCTTTAAATGTGCAATGTTGCACCTTTATTCTAAGTATGTTACTCCGCAAGAAAACATTGGTGGTGCCACTGTTAGCATCCTAAATACCCAGGAGGGTCGCTACACCCCCTGTTCATCCCCTCGCCCGCCGCATCCGTCATTCAGAGCGACTGTCTATTACATTCCAGTGATGGTGATATTAATCTTCATCAGCGATCTCGCTCCTCACATCACTCACAGAGATGACACCATGCTTACTTAGTAGCGTCTTGGAATGAAATTCACGTCTTCCTCGTGTGAACTTCGCTCCGCGGTATGAACTATATGAACCCGATTTGGTAAACAACGCTGCTGGTATACACGGTACACAGAGATACTTTTCATCTTCTTCCGAATACTACTTGCAAATATTTAGAACTAGTTAAGATACAAACGAGGAGATTGCAAGTGGGACTTGATGATGGAGTTCATGAGACAGAGACCTGACGATTTGAGCTAATCTTGGCTTATTCTTTTTTGTGATGAAGAGTTTTACGGGAGGTATTGGTGTCGTTTGAAGTAAACATAGAACCAATGTGCACTTAGCAAGGATGTTCTGTGAACTATCCCTGATCATTGATTTCAACAAAGTCGCGCATTCGATTTAGAATCCCTTGCTACTCTACCTCTGCCTTACAAGTAAAACGCGAGTCATATTTGTGTTGAAAACGAACAACAAATATGAAAGTTACAACGATAATTTCTGACACATAGTATAATGTTACTCGCTTGCCCTGAAAAGAAAAAGGTTTGAGGATTATAATTTGCAAGCTTGTTTCTTGAACATTGCAAGAAAGCATCAATAATCACGAATATCAAATGCCTTGATATTGGAATCTAGCAATATATGAAGTTATGACCTTTATCCGCGATTCAAATTACTTCGGATTTGAGCAAGGAATGTTATTATCGTTTCAACGAATCTAGCAAAATATGAAATTATGACCTTTATACGCAATTCAATTTGCTTTAAATTTTAACATCGTTTCATCGGTTTTCGTTGCCAAGCGAAGCTGATGCATTTCTTCATCAAACTTTCTGGTGAAATTCTTCTTTTAAATCAGTGATCATGGGCTTTCCGACTTTTGTGTGCCGCAGAAACCATCACCAAGTTGATGTTTCGGTGTTGATGCTGTTGTGTTTTTGTTTCCATGGCAACGGGAATGCAAGTTCTAACGGACCTAGACTAGAGAATGGAAATATTACAAGAGAAGGTAAGTATTCTTTTTGCAATTCACGTAACAAAATAAGGGATTTCTCTTGGCTGATACATGTTGTATCAGCCAAGAGAAATACTCCTTGTGCAGTGATATTTTATTTTTTGTTGTTTCCTTAAGGGAAATTCACAGTCTCTACCAATAGATTATCATGATGAAATGATAATTATTTTCTAATGTACTCAGTAAATATGAATCCATGCATTTATCTTTGATATAGATTAAAATTATAAATATTCTTCTTTTTTGCTCATATTCAAACTTAAGCGGTCCACTATGACATGCATTCTGAAGGAAGTACAATGTGATTTATATTCTCTATGTAATGATCCCAGGTGTAGCTATCTAGCTGTCAAGTCGTTCATTAGAATGTTGGAATGATTATTGTTTTCTGGCATGCACCAGCATAAAAAATTCATTTTCGCATAAGCTCAGGGAGGACGCCAAACTAATTAAATGCACGATGACGCTTACAAAAAGCTCCCCTTATACATGTTATATGAAAAGGGTGAAGTTTTGCATATCGTGACCTTTTAAAAGACTCACCAATCCATCATTTCTTTTCTTAAAAGCGTTAGGTTTTCCTATAAACTCCCCGTTCAGCAAAACGAAGAACAGAACCTCAAAGGCAAATACAGAATCCAATAATACCGGCGGTATCATTAACATGTCTGCACGACCTAAACGCTTAAGCCTCGGTCGCATTTAAGCCGTAATCAGTTCCGATTCGGCGAATGATTGCGACGTTTTACTCCTCGTGAGTTTCGAAGTTTACTTTGATATGTAAACATTTATTTGTTGTTTGATTTTAGCAGGGTGGCCCTTCTAGTGAGAAAAAAATGTTTTAGGCGAGAGATTCATGTATTCGGCCTATTATTATTACTATCATTATTATTACTATTATTGATATTAATTGATAATTATTGATGTTATTATCACTGTTTTATTATTATCAGAAGAAGAACTAATAGTTTACAACTACGCTATATACGAATATTAAGTTGCAATGTTCCAAAATTGAAATGATTCATTTAACTGATTTTTGCGAGTATGAGCATGTTTATACGAAGTGCAATATTCTGAACAGAATACTTACAAAAGTCGTAATGAATAGTTTAAAAATACGTTACGAATATTTATTAGATCGCAACGGTTCACAAGGAAAATCTTCCATAATTCGCTTTAATATTCAAGTGGGACTGGGGATTTATAAATAACAAATTTATTTCACTATGTAATTGCATCCGTTATGTGGAATGGACGACAAAATTACAAACTTATAGGCTACTTCATTGACGCTTTTATATATGGAAAATCATCATATAAGACTCCGGCGGCTTTTGAAGTCGTGATAAATCAGGACATTCAATAAAATGACCGGAAGACATTCGGTATGCACCTTGTCAGGTTAGGAACCTCCCGCTGTTTGCTAGTTATTCACCGGCTCAGTGTGAGAAGGGATTNCAAAAATATAACTATTTTGAAAATCTTAAGATATTTTTCAAATATTCATAACTTTTTTATATGTTGTCCGTTTTCGCTCAAACTTTTTTTAATCTGTTTGTCTGATTTCTGCGCTTTAATTCAGAGCAAGAAATTCTTGGTCCGGAGTCCTCCTTTAAGCCGTAATCAGTTCCGATTCGGCGAATGTGACTGCGACAATCACCATTTAAGCCTCAGTTCCGCTTAGGCGAATGATTGCGACGTTTTACTCTTCGTAAGTTTCGAAGTTTACTTTGATATGTAAACATTTATTTGTCGTGTGATTTTAGCAGGGTGGCCCTTCTAGTTAGAAAAAAAATGTTTTAGGCGAAAGATTCATGTATTCGGCCTATTATTATTACTATCATTGTTATTACTATTATTGATATTAATTGATAATTATTGATATTATTATCACTGTGTTATTATTATTATTGGAAGAACTAATCGTTTACAACTACGCTATATACGAATATTAAGTTGCAATGTTCCAAAATTGAAATGATTCATTTAACTGATTTTTGCGAGTATGAGCATGTTTATACGAAGTGCAATATTCTGAACAGAATACTTACAAAAGTCGTAATGAATAGTTTAAAAATACGTTACGAATATTTATTAGCTCGCAACGGTTCACAAGGAAAATCTTCCATAATTCGCTTTTAATTTTCAAGTGGGACTGGGGCTTTATAAATAACAAATTGATTTCACTGTGTAATTGCATCCGTTATGTGAAATGGACGACAAAATCACAAACTTATAGGCTACTTCATTGACGCTTTTATCATGTTTATATAAGACACAAGCGGCTTTTGAAGTCGTGATAAATCAGGACATTCAATAAAATGACCGGAAGACATTCGGTATGCACCTTGTCAGGTTAGGAACCTCCCGCTGTTTGCTAGTTATTCACCGGCTCAGTGTGAGAAGGGATTAAAGAGATTTTCAAACCTTCACTATCTTGTCCATGGATGTAAAAGACGTCACGCAAGCTTCCAGAAAACACGCCGCGCCGACTTTCCACTGAGATACATCTAACATGCAGCAGCTGCCGCGACCGTTATCATATTGATCTCGATCTTAATTGACTTATGGGGAAGAGGCTTCTTGAAGGACAAAATATTTCTCACTACAGGGGGGAGGGGTAATTTTGACAATATAATGTTGACTGTCGTGGAGGCATCAAATTGTATTTTCCCAAAATGTGTACATATAAAATAATAATAATAATTCATATGGCGTTTAATACTGGCGTTTCTATAAGCGCCTTGCTATTGTGGAACTAAATTCTTAACAGGCAAATCAAATTATATAAATCAATTTAAAAAAAAGGTTTTAAAACGGTGGAATCAGAACTACCCGCAAATCCTCACTTTGCACTTTATTGTAGATGAATTTGGTATCATTTTTCACAACGAAACAAATAATAACCAACATTCTTCTTGAATGGAAATGAAGGACTAAAAGTCATCGAATATAAAATTCAGACTTTTATTTAACAATAATCAGTGGAATTCACATTTGTGAGGACTTCACTTCTACTGAAGACAGCAAAGGATATGCAAATATGTTTTCCTCTTCCAGGACAGCAACAGCAACGGCAATTTTAACAAAATCCAATAACAGGTTTATTGTTTTCTTCTGAATGGACATTGGTACACGGTTGCAAACAATATTCTAGTACACTTGTTTCATTCTACATATTTTCTGAAATCTTGTTTATTTACCAAGACAGAAGAGGCGAGCCTCTCTTGAACCCAGTGAAATGTACATGAATATTTACCTTTTTAATCTATTTATGAGTCTTATTTCTTGAAAACAAAGGGGTCTTGTAGGCCGTTTCATAAAGCTTATCACAGTCACAAATAATTCAGTCACTGTGTCAACCGATCCAGTTGAATTTTTTAATATTGTTGGATAAAAGAATTTGCACTGACTGTTGCTATGGTACCTCTCAGAGAAAGAGTATATGTCGCTGTGGCAAGCTTCATGAAACACCCAGGAAATGGATACTTAAAGCCCCTGTATAGTTTTGGTAAAGATTAAAGAAATGTGAATTCGGGGGATATTTACCATAACATATAGTTTCTATACACATTTCAAGACCATAGCATATTTTTCTACGAGTGAATTCTTTTGAAAATTTGAATTTGACCGTTAAATCGTATTTAGCGCCCTCTCTTNATGACCGGAAGACATTCGGTATGCACCTTGTCAGGTTAGGAACCTCCCGCTGTTTGCTAGTTATTCACCGGCTCAGTGTGAGAAGGGATTTAAGAGAGTTTCAAACCTTCACTATCTTGTCCATCGGTGTTAAACACGTCACGCAAGCTTCCAGAAAACAGGCGGCGCCGACTTTGCAATGAGATTCATCTAACATGCAGCAGCTGTCGCGACCGTTATCGTATTGATCTAGATCTTAATTGACTTATGGGGGAAGAGGCTTCTTGAGTATACATAATGGACCGACTCAATTAGGACAAATTTCTCACTACAGGGGGTTAATTATGACAATATAATGTAAAATGAATTGATTACATCAAAATTCATTATTCCAAAATGTATACAATGTAAAATGTATTTAAAAAAAAAAGGATCACTATATGCACTTTCTGCTAGATGAATTTGGTATCATTTTCACAAGAAAAATAAATAATATCCAACATTCTTCTTTACTTTGAATGAAAATGAAGGACTTAAAGTAATAAAATACAAAATTCAGACTTTTATTTAACAATAATCAGTGGAATTGACATGTGTGAGGATTTCACATCTACTGAAGATAGCAAATGATATGCAAATCTGTTTTTCTCTGCAAGGACAGCAACAACAACATCAATTAAAAAAAAAACAATAACCGGTCAATTTCTTACTTCTGAGTGAACCATATCCTCAATCTTACGGATTGATATCAGTGGTACGCTGATACAAAATTCTAGCCTGATACAAAATTCTAGCCTACTCTGGTTTCGTTTTTGAATATTTTTTTATTCTTTAAGCTGGTTATCCCCCACCCTCAATGTGAAATTAATTAATCATCATTCCCTTATGTACATATCATTTGCTGACGGAAAATGAAGACGCCCCCCCCCCCCTACTCATCTCGCTTATCAACTGATGAGCGGAGAAGGTCAAATTGTCGCCTCTACCCCTCCATTATTGGGCGATCCTGAAACCCAGCTAACAATTAGACGGTTTTTTTAACGTCTAAAACAGTTTTCGTTTGGTTACGTGGGAGTGTTGTGAAAACGTTTTTGATAACTTATTTTGTGGGTCCTTTCTGTAGTCTCTCTCCCGAAAACATTTTAGACGCAATAAATAACTAATAAAAACGTTGTAATAATATTACGGACGTTCTTGTTTACGTATTAAAGGGAATATTGATGAAATTTTCTGTAAGATATGGTAAAAAAAAAAAGAATATGTAAAAATAGTTTTAAGTGTACCTCGATGTCCTTGGTTTTATTCAAACGTAATAGGAAATCGTTTTCTTCATATCCATGGTGAACAAAGACGTATCTAACCAAATGAAAAACGTTTAAAACATTTGTCCGACATTTTGTGTTTGCTGGGAAATTAGTGGTTTCATATCTTCCCGAACCCAGTGAAATATACATAAACATTTACTTTTTAAAAATCTAATTATAAAACTTGTTTCCTTAAATCAAACCAGTCTTGTAGGCCGTGTCATAAAGTTTATCACAGCCACAAATAATTCAGTCACTGTGTTAACCGATCCAGTTAAATTTTTTAATATTGTTGGATGAAAGAATTTTCACTGACTGTTGCTATATGGTACCTCTCAGAGAAAGAGTATATGTCGCTGTGACAAGCTTCATGAAACACCCACGAAATCAATAGGTGAATTTAGAAGCGATATCAACTTTCACTTTATTTGCATAATTTTCTCAAGCTCCATTACTTGGTTGACCATTACCTTCATCTTATCTTTTGCTGCAGATACCAATGTGACGATGTTCGGTGCCACTGCAACTGTCTGCGCCTTTTCTCAGAGTTGCCAAATTCTGGGGTGTGGTCCGTCATTCATACACACTGAATGCCGATGTGACGAAGCGTGTGTCAGTTATGGCGATTGCTGTTGGGATTATGAAACAACCTGCAATAAAAGTTTTGATGACAGAGATATGGACCACACAGCAAGGGACATTGACCACTACCGAAGTCTTACAATATGTGAACCAGTCAGGTTTGAAATTGATAAGTCATTGCATCGCTCAGCAGAATCATATTTTATGGTCGGTCGATGCCCTTCGTATCGGCGAAATGCAGAAGTCCGGGATTTGTGTGAAAGATCAAGTGATGACGACAGCGTCGCCCAAAATCTCAGAGTGGACAACGAAGAGGGCGTGACATTCAAGAATGTTTTCTGTGCATTCTGCAATGGGATAATGCCAAGTGATATCGTAAGCTGGAACCTTGTCGCAGATTGCTCGAGAAATTTAACAATGCAATCACCATGGTCAGAGTTAATCAGGTGCCGTAACCCGGAAATGATACCAGCAAACCCGGCCAACCTCAGACCTTGCTCATGTTGCCAAACATCAGAGAGTACGTCCAATAATCTATCGCCATGCTCTTACTCTCAAGCTAGTAAGGCAATTTCAAAGGCATGCGCCATGTATAAAGCACCAATCACAGTGGAACGGCGGAAGTACAATAATCCTCATTGTTATCAGTGTTCTCTTTCATTCTACAATGATAGTAGCGATTTACAGAAACAAAATATTTGCAATGAGACCGGGACGTCTTCACAAACCCATCACTTTATGGATTCGTATAATCACAATCTTGGAATTGTACCTGTCACAATATTTTTTGAAGTTCCCGCTTTGAACGACCTATTTCATAAGGCTTGGCTAAAGACCCCAGAAGCAAAAGTAGAAAACTGTAAGAAGGACTTGCCAAAGAATCGGGACATTTACAGTTCTGATGCTGAATGCGAGGTTCAAGCAACAATCAAGGATCTTTGTGGCAATGACACGTCACGGGGTTTTCTTGTAAAAGCACAAATTTACTGGAAAGGCCCACATGAAGGATTATTAGAAAATAGAAATACAGTGATATCAACATTTCTGCAGAACGTAGCGTTAGTTATTCAAGTTCCACCACGGAAACTCCAATTTGTGAATATTTCAATTCCGACGTGTTTATCCAGAAATGGATGCATGGAAAACGATAAGATTTCGACTCCATATCGTACAATGGTCAACATCACGTTCTGGCTTGATTACAAGTATAAAAACGGTTTAGAAGAAATGCCATCAGATGGAAGAGTTTTGGTACAAACTTCAAGGGAATTTTTGATCGAACGTATGGATATCATCTTCAGTTGCAGAAGTGAGGCCTCGTCGCATGTTGAAGTATGTCTTGGAAATCCCAACGATATTTTGAACGCGTCGAGTCTCAAACAAAATATAACATTCAATTGTCTAGATGAATATTGTGAGAATGTTGTTCTTTCAGGGAACGTAAAGCACACTTTCAAATTAATGAATACATCAGACACTGAATTATTCATGGAGTATACTCAACAGCATTGTATCTTAAGATGGTGTCAACTCCATGCTACAGAAGTTAATGTAAGTTTTGACGACGCCTTTTATGTAAACTTCGCAATCGAAATAATGAAAGGGTCATCTTGGCAAACTGGCATCACTGTTAGTCGGTGGAATCAAACGCATGTTCTTGCATGTGCATCGAAAAGAAGCGATGAGGCGGCTTTCCACATTTCGCATCAGATATTGACGCTTATCGGATGTGTTGTATCGATTATAGCGCTATCCACAACCCTAATTACCTACGTGCGGTTCCCCTTACTACGAAGAACGACATTTGTTAAACTCGTTATGTGCCTCGCGTCTATGCTACTCACTGGACAACTCATTTTGTTATTTCTAGGGGTTGCCTCATATAGCGCCAAGGCATGTACAGCTCTCTCGGTGGTGGCGCACTATGTGTGGCTAACTGTTTTCGCATTCATGCTTTTTATCGCGATTGAACTTCACCGGTCGTTTGGTCGCCGAAATACGAAGTTAATCCGTGACGAGAAAACGAAAGTATTGCCCATATACATCGCCTGTGCTCTCATCTTACCTCTTTTAATCGTTATCCCTTGCCTGGTATTGCACTTCATGGGGCAATCACCTTTGACATATGGTGATGTTTTTCGCGGTTGTTGGTTAGGTGATGCTACCGCAAATCTTCTTGCATTTATACTGCCGATAACTTTCATCCTGATACTAAATGCAGTGGTGTTTGTTGCAACCGTGTATCATCTGTGTACAACGAGAGGTGATGCTTTCAAGAATGACGCGAAGAAGCGCAGAACTAAATCGAGAAGGAACCTTCGAATATCAATTAAGGTATGGATGAGACCAAATGAATGTATTAGGGTAGAGTTTGATGTATAACTAAGAGTAAAGTACAAAATAAAAATCCGTAAAGTAACGGCTTTTTTCGTTATTTGAAAAATTGATCGGCAGACGTAAACATACCACTTAAATATTAAAACAACATGCATATAGCTCGGTATGTTCTAAAACAAACAAAAAAACATTAAATGGCACCCCTCCCAACTACGAACCATTTTTTGCCAAATTAGGATTATATTTTTCGAAACATGCAATTTTTTTCAGTTGGTTTAAATATCTTAAAACTAAATCAATCGACGATAAAAAAAAATATATAAAATTTATTCACTACAATACTAACGCCTGCATGTTAGGCAGTGTAGCGGATGAAATATGACCACTCTTTAACATGCCTTATCATCTCTTGTTCTTCCTGATCCCTCATCCTGCAGATATCAACATTGATGGGTTTCACCTGGTTCTTTGGCTTCGCTGCAACCTACATAAATCATCAAGCACTTTGGTATGTCTTCATACTCCTCAATACGCTACAAGGACTCTTCATTTTCGTAAGCTTTATGTGCAACGGCAACATTTGGCGCCTATGGACTGCAAAGTAGAATAGGGCTTTTCATGGAAACATTTGCTGGACGATATAGCATTACAATGGGGCATTGAATTGGTGTTCGACTTAATTTTACGGATATAGTTTATGTCGTGTTTTACGGAATGTCTCTATAAGAGTAGGTATTCGTTATAAATGGACTACCATGTTCCAATTACACAAAAAGAATGAAAAGCTTTTGACAACATATTTTAACATTATCAGATTATCAAATTAAATGTCGTATAGTTGATCTTATTTCTAAATTGTTGTCACAATACTTGTCGTCAACTACTTACATAAGAGCTGTCAAATACTTATAAATTTTATGTCATTGGGGTGAGTAACACTTAAATTTTGTGCCATGACTCTCGCCTCTCAACTAGAGGGTCGTAGATTCGAGTCCCACCCAGGACGTCAATTTCCTTCAGCAAGAAATTCATCCACCTTGTGCTGCACTCAACCCAGGTGAGGTATGTTTATTCCTTGAAACGCCAAATGCACTGCATGGTGGCTGCCGGGCTAAAGCCAGGGTAATAATGCTGCAATTGTAGAGCGCTTAGGGAATTCTCGTAAAGAGTTGATGAGCGCTATATAAAAGACGTTCATTATTATTATTATTGATTGTAGAAAGCAAAAAATAGCTCGCATCTTGCATATTTTCGGAATAGATTTTTTTTTCAGGTGCAGATCCCGAAAATTCGTAGAAACAAGGGTCTCAAAGAATATTCCCGAAATATCTCACAATTGGGGCTGATCTTCTCTCCCTCTTCTATTTTTCCTTTCTGAAACTCTGAAAAGGGAGAAATTTTAAAGGCGTACGTCCCAAAAAGCCTAAACATATTTTATCGACCTATGGCGGCATCTAACAAATATTTCTTCGACACAAAAGGGATATCTATGAAAGAATCTTGAACAAATGATGTGAATGGTTGATTTGATTTTTTTTGGGGGGGGGGGATCACGGTCATCAAAAACTATTCTCCCGTAAAGCAGACGCCGTCGATGGCGTTAAAAGTGTACGTAAACCGTGTTGTGGTCGATTTATGGACCTAACCTGGCTGGACGCTGGGAAAATCTGACGCCCTGGGACGCAGCAAAAATTTGAACAGCTGAAAACGTTATTCGCATCAACCATTGGCGGTACACATTGTAGCCTAAGGCTCTTCAGTCAATGATTAAAGACGCGGTAATATAGGTTAGGTTAGGCACGCCATAGAATTTATTTCCTATTTCAGAGGATATTTTAGCGAAAAATATTACAAATAAAAAAAAGCAGGTTTTTTAAATGAAAAAATAGGACTGAAGGGAAATCACCCCTTGCCAAAGACATTGGGGATGTTCTGAACTACCCCTATTTCTATGATTGGGAAGATTTTGTCCCCGATTTGTGCCTTTTCTCCGGAAAGAAAAATCAAGAACGCGCATTCGGTATAGATGGACTGCTGAGGTGTGTTCCTTTATTGTATTTATTCATTTTCTTTTCTTTCTTTTTTTTTGGGGGGGGGGATGGGGGGAGGTTGGGCTTCCCGAATAAATGTCCATGTTCGAATGCAAATCGAACCTTATACAAGGCAATGCTTTAGAGGTATAAACAGCTGCTAACTCAAATAACCCTGCAAAGAAGAACAAACCGATATTGACCACAATTAACCACATACGACCACGCCCACAAGATAGTGCCTTATAAATAACATTTAGGACGTGTCAAGAACGTGGAATCTTGTCTGACCAAGGAATTGTTACAGTATTATAATTTCTTGGTGTGACCGGTGCTTTTTATGCCAGCAGGCATTTTTTGAGCCGGTTCACTATGTCTAGAGATGGCGCTACTGAAGATTGATAATCTGAGCGATTGAATTCAACTTTGGTTGCAATATGCAATATCCATGTGAATGATTGCTGGGTATTATGTATCAGCAAACTCTTAAACTTGCCTACTACAAACCATAAAAGTATTGATGATATATTTAATGCGTATGTAACGATTTCGTTTTCTTTTATAATGTATTGCAATCGTCATAATTAGGCGGATCCCGAAAGGTGTCTGCTATAGGTATTTTTCAAAATTGCAAGTATGTATCTTCGAAATTGCAAATGCAGTGTATGTTTGTGAGTGCGAGTGACTGTGTGTTTGTGTATGTATGTGCGTGTTTGTGTGTATTTGTGTATGTTCGTGTGGGTGTGTGTGCGTGTATGTGAGTGTGAGTGTGCGCATTTGTTTATTTACACTAATTGCTTATAACCACAATGTACGCTAATACTCGTAAGTGAAAATGAATACCGTAAAATATAAAACGCAGTTTGAATGTATCTTGTGATTATTTCAAAAAAATTAAATATGTCGTAAATACCTATTCAAATATGCTTTCATTTTGGGAGGTTGATCAAGCGTACCAAGTACAACACATTCATTTCAACTCACTATTTTTCAATAATTATTTGATTGAATGTTTGGAAAATGTTTGCTGCCACAAAACTGTCAACAATTCAAAATGGACCCGAGACCCGGTCCCATTGTGATATCATTCTGACTGGCGCTTGTGTATGAGGTATATATGACTTATAATGTAGTTACCGTTTATAACCGGTTTAAGGGGACCTAACTCCTGGGTTTGTCATGTTCTCATAGAATGAAGAATAATCAGACGAACAAAATGTGAACATTTGAGTAAAATCGGACAATCCGTTCAAAAGTTATGAATCTTCAAATTCACAGATGACGATCACTGCTGGGGATCCGTGCGATTGGCAACGTTGACGGAATATGTGACGTCATGTCGGACAACTCATTATTGACTTTGGACGTAGGATTTTTTTTTAATGTAATATTTGGTTCAACATGATTCTTCTCAAAATACCACCACAGACGACAAAAGGATGCTATACTCAAACGGAAAACCAACGGAATTGTATTTACAGAGTGAATAAGGAGTTTTCAGACATGACATCACGGATTCCGTCGATGCTGCCGATTGCATGGATTCCCATCTGCGGCAAGGATCGTCATATTTGCGAGACTTTGAAAAATTGTAATCTCTAAACAGGTTGTCCGATATTTTTTTTTTTTTACATTTTCACAGTATGTTCATCTGATTTTTCTTCATTCAATGAGAGTACGATAGTACGATAATTCCAGGGGCTAGTTCCCCTTTAAGAAGGAGAACCCATCTGATGGAAAACATCTTGTTGACAGCGAGTGATGAAACATGATATGAATAAACTGTGAAAAATTTAGCGAAATCGGATGATAGGTTTCATTGAACAGTTACTGGGTATCCTTAAGTCGACAACTGTACGTGAAGGACTCTGCACATCATGTCGGGCATGATATCCATTGATTCTGTATATTAATTTAAATATGTCTTTTTCAAAACTGAAGTCAAGAAAAGCTCGTTTTTTATTCGATATTTTTTACAGACTGTGTTCAAAATATGACAGCCCGTTCACAAATGAAAGAATCGCCGCAACCATACAGTAAATGCACTTTATCGAGATATCCATTAAAACAACCGTCGACACGAAGATAAGCCAGGCTGACACTTGCACGACTTCTTACCATGATTATGTCGTGGCAAGTCGTGCCATTCACAACGAGTTCACAAATAGTTTACGAATGGATTTCCACATTAGCACGAAGCTCTTGCCGCATTAGCACGACGAGTTTGAGCAATACAAACGGTGTCCTGATCCTGCGTGTCTCCGGGGTAACATCGACACTTGATATTGATGACAGGGAGCTGTTTGTGACAGTCATGGCATGGCACACACTGTCGCCCAATGGCAAGAATACTCCCGCATCGTTCCGATGAGGTCATTAGCAGTTTGCGCACAGTTCACTACCCGGTCTCGAAATTTGTCGTGACTAAAATTTTTAACATTTCAAAATTCTCGTCCAAACATGGCACGCAGTCACTACTTACGAGCTTACCCACACTTCACGCCAGTTTACGACTAGTTTGCGCACCGGGTCGTGCCAAAATGCGTGCCACAAAATCGGGGTACTACCGACGAGTCCGACAGCCCACGAGTCCGCAGCCCACAAGTCCGACAGCTTACGAAGCCGACATTTTGAATAATTGGTGCACGAAATGGACATTACATAAAAACGGATTAGAGTCAGACAACTCATTAATCCGACAAAATTATGAAAACGCACATGATTACGACCGAACATAAATTTTGCAAATGAGACCGACTCTAGGTAAAATTGGTCTATTAGTCCGACAGCACTATATTTACGTTAGTCGGTCTTGTAGGTCTGCGTGCTGTCGGGCTCAAAGCAAATAATTTGTCAGGGTCGATCTTGCGAGCGTGAAAGTAAAAATGTCTAGCTCGAACCTCATTTTGAAAATTGTCGATGTAGTAGGCTTATATTCATTTCTGTCGGACTCGTGAGCTGTCGGACTCGTGGGCTGTCGGACTCGTGAGCTGTCGGACTCGTGGGCTGTCGGACTCGTGGGATGCTCCCTAAAATCGTGCAAGCGTCTGGCATTACCCTATCTTCCTCAGAGCATTGCTGCATTCAGAAGGCATTACCCCCCCCCCCCCTCTCCCACACACACACACACACAATTTAAATTAAATGTGCTCGAAATAATACTGAATGAGGTTCAACTTCAAACTTGAGGCAAATTTTCATTTCAGTCGCTTTTTATTTTAGGGAACTTTTTACTTTATTTGTCTTAGATATGTTTATTTAACTTAATCTATGATAATGACAATTGAAAAAGTCTTAAATGTCTCATTATCAGCACTAAAATCAAATTGGGTATGATTTTTTTACTTACTGTGCATTTAGCGCATACACCAAGATAATCTAAAAAAATGAGATCTGATTTATCCGGAATGAGCTAAATATCCGGCAAAAATATCATCAGATATTCCTGCCTTGGTCAGCTCATACAAGCATTAGGCAAGCAGGAGGCGCTATGCTTAAAATGATACAATGGTTACAGTACTTATTTGGGCAATTCGTCACTAACAATATACAGATATATCAGGCAACTTAGGCTTTAGAATATTCAAAGAGCAAGTCGGGTTACAACTTGTTAGGATCTTTAGATACCCTTTACCTATGCATATAAAATACTTTAAAATGTTTGGAAGTACTGGTAAATAGCATAGATATGAAAAATTAATAAATGTACTTCGATTTATTTATTTATTTATTTATTTTATTTATTTATTACGTTTTATTTCAACAGGGTAGCCCCCATCAGTAATCAGAGTACTGTTCTTCCTGAGGGCCCTGTATAATACAAAATACATCGTTTACATATTAACAAACACATATTTATATGACAGAAACTTTTACATTGAATACAAAACATAAACATATATAGGATTAACTTAACATAAACCATAGATAGATGACACTTAACAGAAGGAGCATAGAGAGCATTGAAAAGTTTAAGCTGAATTTGGAAAACAGAGATTAGCAACTTATGAAATAAAAGGAAAAATCAACAAATCAGGATACATCGTTGTTTAGGTTGTCATATTACATATTTCAAATTAAACGTATTTGCAATAAAATTATTGGTTATGATTCACACCGTCTTTATTATATTTTGTTTCGTATTTGTGCCAATATGTTAATTAACTGAGTCAAAATTAAACCAGGTATCGATGGATTGCATTTGTTTGGTAGGTCTATAGTTGTGATTATGCTGTCTTCAAAAAGTTGTTGCAAAATGACCGCTTTGCTTGTGCATTTCTAACTTGAGGGGGGAGGTTGTTCCAGAGAACTGCTCCATCAAAAGAAACCGTCTTGCAAGTTATATCAACGAATGAGTGATTTCAGTTGTTGTATGATATGTCTCTGTCCACTGCACAGGTTAAAAATGTGCTCATAGTCTGTGGAACAATAAAGTGATCCCTAACTCTCTTTGAGAAATGTATACTCAAGTCCAGTCTAAAATATCTTGCTTTGTATTGAAGAGGTAGCAGATGCGTAGTCAGGCGTTTGAGGGGATGGGCACCCTCGTGAAAATTTGTGAAAAGAAAAAAAAGGGAAAAGGGAGACAAAAAACATGAGAGGACCTCAAAATTTTTACTTGTTAACTCACTGACGCAGAATGTCAACTTTTTTTTGCTTGTCGGCTTGGCAGTGGAATGAACAAGCTCTTTGTTTATTTATTTATTTATTCATATGTTTCTTAATTTATGTAAATTTTGCTTGTTATGATTTCTTTGATATATTTCACTCTTTTTAAATGCAGTCCTGGGCCCTATTGCATAAAAAGTTGTGTTTTAACACAACTCAGAAAATCAAACGCAAGTCCTAAATACGCGCTCTTGATTGGTTGAAATTAGAGTTGCGTTTATCTGACTTGCGTTTAAATGCAACTTTTTATGCAATGCGGCCCTAGCCAGGCAAATGAGTAAGGGTCAGATGTAGGTATTTTTTTCTGATAAATAACGTAATTTGACGTATCGTTATTACGTTTCAGCTATATCATATTTACTAGATACCGACTATCTATTATAGTTAGGTTAATGGGGGTGTGCTTTTCAGGAGATTAAGTTACATTAATTTTAGTTCTGATTACGTCGCCGGTCTTTTGTATATCTCGCTAATTAATATGATTAATCACTGAGGCTGACAGAACTGCGTCACACACTAAAAGGAACCGCTAGTTAATTATGTCACTGATGGATAAGTCCAGCGAACCTCCTTACGAACGCTTTCACGCTTTCGTATATCTAAAGATTAATCTAACATGTTGAATTATTTCAAAGTCATTAGTGGAAAGCCAATTTCAATGCTGGCTTTAATATAGGTGCATCTATGATGCATGGCTAGCCTCGCTAATTGTAGGGGCAATGTGACGTTAATAACGTGATTTAAAATACTGGATTGTGTCACCCTCATCCAGTAATCAAAAACTAAATTTGATAAGCCATCAAAAATTTGACAGTTTAAAAGAAAATACATAAATAGTTGAATCTGGTTTTCGATCGGGATTTCGTTTGAGTGGATATTGGCAAAGGTCTGTAAATATGTTTAAAAGATAGAAATCTTACCACCATATATACTAGTATTGCGACTCACTGGCCAATCATTCTTCAATGTACGAGCGGTGACAAGAGTGCATTGGCTACCTAAATCTCCAGGAAGAGATGAATCTCTGTCATCCTTAACCATGATTTGAAGTCTTTTGAAGTCGTCATGGAAACGTTTCAGAATTTCGTAAGTAAGATAAGGAAAATGGACAGAAGCACCACTGGTATCATCATATATAATAAAAATTTCATAGACTGGCATCATTCAAAAGATATGAATGATAATTCGATATTGTTGCAAAGCAAAATAAGATAATGAATTTTGACTGGGCCATAAAGCAAATCTGTTTCCTTTTTTATGATTTTATCATCATGTTAAAACATGATTATTTGAATAACAAAATGAATGGATAAACTCGACTGATGTCTGTTTGACATTGTCTTGCCGTGTCTTAGTTGAGTCTGTATATATTATGCAGACTAGCTGTACTCCGCCTCTTTTTTTTTTATTATTTACTTTGGTGTGAGCGCCTACCAAGACAAATGCGAATTACTGGACAGTTATATTCTTTAATTTTGATTTAAATGACTCTTCGGAATTTAATTGTTTGGGTATCGGTCGTTAAATTTTTCCAGTCCTTGATTGTGCGTAGAAATATGTGGACATCACGTTTAATGAGTTGACGTTGTGAACTTCTGGATGTTCCCTCTCTTCTTACGTGTAGTGAGTTGGATGAAGACATCAGAGTTGATGGTAAAAATACTTATATATGATTGACTTATCTATTTATGTCCTTATATTTCATTAGGGTAACTCCATCACTGATTGAAGCACTGTTGTCCTTGGAGGCCATACGACAAAATTATCAGTTACAATCTTGAAAATACTGGTTGATAAAACAACTCCTCAAGATGATTTCCGTAAAATCAAGTCCAACGCCAATTCAATGATCTTATTCTATTGAAATCAGAATCGACTTGTCATTGTTTTGTTCACAAAGTCCAATATATGGCGTCCTGATACATGATCCCATGATGCACTTAATTTTACGGAAAGGAATTAAATTTTGTTGTTATTATTTTTCAAAAAAAATACTTAAACTTAGGCGATATTCACACTTAAGAAATGTTAACAGTATTTTACCAAATGCTTTATCCTACAAAATGTTCCCTTCTCAGATAATATTCCTAGTGATTACAGCCTACGTCTCACAAAGACCAGCCCCATGCTTTGACCTGATGGGGGCGACAAATGTGACTTCTTCGAGTCAAATTGAGAAGGACGATCATGATCAGTATTGGTCGAATGGCTCGATAACCTTGGAAAAACCTGGGGAAGATTTTGGTAAGATCCGCTAATGATAATTTTATTTTATTTTTTAGAGGATTGCCTTAGAGTTCTGCATGATTATGACATGTAATTGAGAGATTCTTTACTTGTCTCGTCAGTATTTGAAAACCTTAAATGTTCGCTGACAGGTTCTAAATTACCTTAGCCTTTGAGCGGTTCCTCAAGTTATTCATTCCAGTAACAAAACAACAATCGGGTCCAATTTGTATTTTTATACGCTAAGAATATACTTACTTACTTACTCAACACTAGCATCCCTTCGAATTGAATTCATTAGGAGTTTTCATTATAATCATTTTTATGATAACAATTGTTCACCCATATTGAGAAAGTGCGCACAATATTGTGTAATATTTTAAGAAACACTTTATCCGTGTTCTCTGTTTTCCTTTGGGAGGCATGGGAGTTGTAAGCAGATAAGCAGATAAGGAAATTGTCAGAATTGATCTTCACATATATTAACGGATGGGCTAATTGATGACTCATAAAGGAAAAGTTGTATTGGATTTATTCACTGTCTCAAACCGAAAACAACTTTATTAATTTTAGTTGAAAAATAACAAATGAAGATGAGAAATGCATACAATCTTGCACTTTTGCGTTTTACTTCTCTCACTTTTCAGAGATCCGGGTTACGAATAAATCAGTAGGAAATTTGACGATACCTATTTGCCTCGACAGCCATGTTTGTGATGAAAAGGTTTGCGGCACTGGACGTACCACGTGTCAGTGTGATCCGTTGTGCACTTTCTTCGACGACTGCTGCCCTCAATTTTCGGATGACCATCCCCCAGACTGCAGCGTGTCACACAACATAAACCAATCAATTCTTTACTCGTATGACCGGGACTACTTCTCCTGTGAAACCACGTGGGACAGTGAAACAGACCACAACGCATATTTCCTCATTTCAAAATGTCCACGTGATTGGATTGACGATCAGATTCGAGGGAAGTGTGAACTACCACATCGAATGACGGAGTTTAGCCTAGAAGACGTTCCTTTGTCTTCTAACACCACAAGTTACAGGAACGTGTACTGCGTAATCTGCAACGGCTTAGATCCACAGGATCTAGTTCATTGGGAGGTTTCACTAAATTGCGCACCTAAAATAGTTGAATATCTGGAAATAAATCCACAGCCCTTGCATGAGATTATCCACAACGGTCAGTGCTTATTTTCGGTGAGCTCTCCTAAAACTGGGGTTGACCCTCTAGCAATCAGGTCTTGTTTCAAGACCAAATCCTACACGGACACTTGCCCGCCGTCAGATGATCCTGAACTTCAGCAAGCATGCATGTCGCTAACAGCTCCAATAATTGTGAATGAAGACCCGCTCTTCAATACGTTCAAGAACCCGGCTTGTTACGCATGTTTGTTTGGAAGTTTTCCAAATACTCATAGTATGTGTCCAAGAAATTCGGACCGCCATCACTCCTTGGACACAGCAGGCGATCTCTTCAATCCTGCATTTGATCATCTACCACCTCCTATTTCCGTACTGTTTGACTTTTCATCAGGAGTGGACTCCATGTTACAGTTTGGTGGAACCATCATCTCTCAAGCCCCGGTTGTATGTCTTCCTGGGGAAGTGTACGATCCTCACTCTGGATCTTGCTTGAAACTGAAATGTCCTACAGGATACATATTTGACATGGGCGATTGCGTAAGGGTAGAATCCGAACGTGAATTGTTATGTCGGTGGTTGAAACATGACCAAGAGATAATCTCATTCAAAGTAATTTCTCACGCACAAGGGATATGTGTTGAATATGATGTAAAACGGGATTGTGGAATCAAAGAGTTCATAGATACGCTTCAGCTTAAGTCATTTATTGAGTGTAAGGAGGAACTCACTGACGAACATTATGAAACATTATTCGTGTGGCAGGTAGAAGACAATTCGACTATTGTTTCAATGAACGATGTAATTTCTGAGTATAGAAGCCCGAATGTCACGAACAGATCTTGTGATCTTGTGAACGTGTCTATCGTCAGTCGTTGTTATGCGTCAAACGTCTCGTGTAAAGCCAATCCAGGAAGACATCAAAACCAGCAGCAGCAACAACCACTGACTGATAATGACAGAAACAATAAAACCGACAAGTACATAATTCTAGAAACTACCTACAGCATACTTGACAATGGTAGCGAATATGTCAAGCGCGAATCTCTGATTACTTGTGATTTTAATGAAAGAAACTTGGAGTGCCCAAGTACAATATTCAAAGCTAGCCTCTTCATTCAACTTGGAGATAATGGTACGTTGATGTACGATCCAACAGGGGATCTAATTTTCCCTGATCAGTACGTTTTGCTGAATGATGGGATGATCAGAGTTTGCCAATTCTTGACACAAAATGGCACGGTCAATGAAACAACGATGTTTCACTTCTTTCATTATTCACCCATTCAATCTTACCTAAGTTTGGCATGTTCTACAATTTCGATTTCGTCTCTTTTGCTCACACTCCTGTCCTATATCGCGTTTCCCACACTTCGTAAGCAAGTCACAAACCATCTTATCATGGCGTTGTGTGGAACCCTGATCATAGCTCAGACTCTTCTGATGTTTGGTGGAATGGTCAGTCAGGTTTCCCGGGAACTCTGTCGAGTCTTTGCAGTGGTCTCTCACTTCTCTTGGCTCAACGTATTCACTCTCTCATCAATGATTGCCCTTGACCTCAGTCGGACATTCGGGTCCCAAGGAACTATCCGGATCTCGACAGCTAATCGCAGAGCATTAGTAGGTTATGTGTCGATCGCCACCGGGATATCTTTTCTGATAGTTAGCATCGCTGTAGTACTGAGCATCGTTAAAGGTGAAGAACTCGACTTGCATTATGGTAGAAACCCGACCTGTTGGGTCGGGAACGGACGCGCCAACCTCTTTGTCTTTGGGATTCCTGTCCTTACTTTGCTTCTTCTGAATACGTTTCTGTTCCTGAAAACGATCCATGGAATTGCTCGAAGCAAGAAGATTGCCGTTACCCTTCATGAGGGCAAGAATGTATCAGGCTACGCCCACGATCTTCTCAAGATTGCAATCAAGGTAGGCGAGTTTTTTTTTTGTAATTGAAGCGTTGCCCAACAACACCTGTTTGTTTAGTGCATGTAATTTATTTCAATCGAAATAAATTTAGTATAATCCTATGTAGGATCGAACCTAATAGATAAAAACTTAGTTCGGCAATTTCCGAACGATACTGTTTCTATTCCACCGGTACGTTTGTCAGATATTAATACGCTTTCTTGCAACACAGTAGAATGATTTAACTATTTTAGAAGAACTGAACCTGCATTCAACAATGGCCAATGAGGTCTTAATATCATCAAGAATAGAGCCAGAACTGGGACTTATAATAGCCCTCTGTTTCCTTTTTATGCCTCCGCCACCGTAAGGTGGTGCCGAAGGCATTATGTTTTCGGGTTGTCCGTCCGTCCGTCCGTCCGTCCGTCCGTCCGTCCGGACCTTGTTACCGCAATAAGTTCAGAACCGCTCGACGGATTTTGACCAAACTTGGCTCAAGTATGTATAAGCATGTTAGGATGAACTGATTAGATATTGGGCTCAATGGGTCAAATGTCAAAGGTCACTAGACCCTAAAACTTGTAAAAATCACCCAAAATAGCTTGTTACCGCAATAAGTTCAGAACTGCTGTACAGATTTTGACCAAACTTGGCTCAAGTATATATAAGCATGTGAAGATGAACTGATTAGATTTTGGGTTCACAGCGTACATATCTTTCTGATTGCGTGATGGCGGAGGCATAAATTTCGACCGTGCGCGGTCAAGGATTCATCTAGTTATTTTCTATTTTCTATTTTTCTATTTCCTTTCTAAGGTATCATCCATCATGGGATTCACATGGCTATTCGGCTTCATAGCTGCATTCAGCAACCTAGAACCCATCTAGTTCATCTTCATCATCCTCAACGGTCTACAGGGAGTCTACATCTTTATTGCCTTCACTGCTACCCGCAGGGTGTACACCTTGTGGCGCAATCTCCTGGCAAGGAAGCTCTGTAAGAGGCAATTGAAAACATCTTCTGAGATGCAGCTACGGACAAAGACTGAACGCACCTCTGTCATGTCTGTCCAAACTATTGCTACATAATTTATGATAGAAATCATCATGCCATAATGGTTAGGTGGCTTTAGTAGATTTTTATATAGTTAATGTTGTTAGATATAGGACATAACTGCATGTAGGCCTTTTGATGTAACAATACCATGACTACATTGAATAAGGTGATCTGGTGTTTGTTCGTGCCAGTATCTCCTAATCATATGTTGTAGATGTACATATAAAGCTCAGTGTTGAACAAGAATGGAACAATTGATTCAGAAAAATGTACAAATCAAAAACATGTGTACACTTTTCTCATTAATTATGTAAATGTGTTTATTGATATCATTAGAATAATGTTTGTTAATATCAATCGTTATATCATGAATTAATGAATTAATCGGACGGAGCGTAGTGGTGCAAGTAGATAAAGCAGGATGTAGTGTCTCTTACAAGCCTTCTGAACAGGAAAGTTCCTAAATTGCTGATTTTCCCGAAGTGAGGGAGCTTTTTTATTTGAGTTAAAGTATGTAAGCTTGCACATGGTTAATGTCTAGGAATCAGCAAATCTTAAGGAGCTTCGGAATATTGATAAAGACATGAACTATGAGTTGACAGAGAAGTGTTGAAGATAATCTTAAAAATGTAAATGCATATCAGATTAAAGAATATATCACGCTTGTGTACATAATAAATCAATCTCCTATTCTGTCTCAAATTAAGTCCAGCTGGTACTTTATTTTTGTACTGACTAAAAGTGCAGCAAAAAACAATCTTGTTTGCAGGTAAACCTAAAAATAGCCTGATCTTACCGCATTCAGAGTGTCACTGGTTAACTACCGGGGAATCCACAGAGGTCATAAATGGGAAGTTTGAAAATTTCTACCGGGTATTCATGGTACATGTACTAAGGAGAAAATTCACATCTGCAACTTTGTGGGTTAAAACGTGTACGTGTGTGCGAAAACCCACACGGGATAAAGTTAATATAAGCAGTTAATTAATCTATGCAACACAATAAGTTCGCATTTTACAAAATAAAGCCGAATTCGATCAGTAGAGGAAAAATACTTTTCTTTCCCACCTAGATAGCTGAAAGCTGAAAAAAAAGGGCCTTGATTTTTTTTGTATTGTTTTCCGATGTAATGTTATCGCTCACACCTGAGAAAGAATCACCAGTCATTTGTACAGTCGCGCGTATAGATCGACGAACAGCTTTATGAAACACTATACAACCCGCTTCTTCTGATCTCACGTCGACATGGTCTTTTAAAATCCTGAGTATACATAGGCTATCTACGCGAGTGCCGTCAGCCTGTTCGTGCCAGTGGTCCACAATGGGCATGATGGGTGGACAATGGTACATTAAGACCCTTAATACCATTCAATTCTGTATGATTATAGATTCATTTTAATTGCGATCCAGTTTTGCTGTTTTGTATGATTGATTGATGCATTAGTTGTCAAGTGCTATTGGCCTGATATCTTAGCAACTACATGGATTAATTAAATATCCATTTCATGCGTCGCAAGTTGACAGGGGATCGTGCACTAGTAGAGACGGGGCTCATTAGACATATTAATTATGTTAAATTATTGTCCCATTTTCTTATAAAATGAATATTATCTTCATAAACGAATCCAGGGGAAGTGGTACAGGTACAGGAAAGGACTGTGGTTGCCTTAATTTTCGGAGGGGCGACCCATTTTATTGTTGTGGTTTTTTTTAGCTTCTGAAGTCATTGGTGAAAGAGTTTCATCTTCCGTCCCAATTGTCAAATGCTCTATCCTGATCTTGCTTTCAATCACAATGAAAATAAATGCCCTGGGATGGAGGCTCGACAAAATTTAAATTTGCTAGCCCCCCCCCCCCCCCCCCCCT
>BQKZ01001125.1:38611-60139 GCA_036244855.1 Temnopleurus reevesii
TCCCCCCCCCCCCCCCCTTCCAAGCGCAAACTTGGAGACATGCCTACGGTCCGTGTGCAAAATCGAGTGTTCTAGTATAAATTAGCATCATATCTCTATTTAAGCCGCGAAACTGTGATGCTTCTTGCAGAATGTTTGTCTGTTCGAGATCCCGACCCAAGAAAATGTTTAATTTCTTCGAATTTCGTTGACGGCGAGATTTCATAATCTGTTCATCATGGGAGCGTTAAAATATTGTGTAAGTATGAAATGGTTATGATACTGTACCTAAGATTGGTTATAGATAAGGTATGCCTATTTCAATGTGGAGAAATATCATCAAACGATGTTTTGATTGCGGAAATATACAATTGGGCAATGGCATTCTTGAATAATTGAATGAATTGTAAATTAATTATAATGAATATTTATTCGTTTGAATAAATATTTCTTTTGTTCTGGTATAACACCGGGAGCCTAAAATAGCGACATAGGGCTTTATTTCAAAGATCGTTGAGCTTGCTGACCTCCCATTGAAAAATCATCATCACAATGCAATCACCATTGATCATCATCGATAACCAAAAGGACTGAATCTAAAAAAAAAAAAAAAAGTCATATTTGTGTGATGCATTCGTTAGAAATTAGGAATGGGAATTATTATAATTGTTATACCACTGCATTTGGTACAGTGAAAAGGTTACCAAATCATTTCATATAGACTTACAATTATGATTATTTAAAAATAAGAATTAACGACAAAGTTATCTCGGTCTCTTTTTTGCATGGCTTATTCGACTTGGTCGATTACTCATAGAGCCAGCTTTATGTATCTTTTAAGATTTCATGTCAATACAAAACGTCTTATCACAGAATTTAAGCTTCCTTGTGTTTAAATTTAATTTTTTTAGGGGGGTCTCAGATGGCTGGCAGTCTAAACACACAAAGAAAAAAAAAGGTGATACATTAATGTTGTCCACTATATAAAGTACAGTGAAATCATCCTCGTTTCATTTACAGGTATATCTATTATTCAATCATGTTGATTTGTGGTGATCTTTGATAGGATATACTCACCACCCTTGAGGCCCGTACTTCATTAATAATGTCAACAGGGAACATTTTTAATAGTGCAAAAGAATACAATACTTTGAGCATCACCTATAAGGTTGCGGCGGTTGCGGGGCTCAAACCCGCGCCATGAAGGATAGCTTTACATCAAGTTAGAAAGTCAACTGACTGAGCTGTTTATCTGGTCTTGTCAAGCGATGGACATTAGGACCTTAAAGCTTTCGTCAGCTACAAGCAAATTCTCTGACACATCTTTCACGCTCATCTTGCTAATATACAGTGCATTTGCTTGATATCTTATCCGTCAATCGGTCGATAGCAGTCGAAATCAGTTAAGACGGTAAAGATTGTGCGGTCCCGTAGTCAGTACCAGACAAGTGTTTGACTATAAACCAAGAGAAAAAAAGAAACTACATGTATCTTGCGAATTACTACAGATATGTATAAAAGGCGCCAGCAGTAGTTAAAACAATCGCATCTGGGTTTGTATTCAATCAATAAAGAAGACAGTTTCATAACTTTACAATTGATTGTCCATTGAAAAATATTCTAATAAAAGTAGTAAGGAATCCATATAAGACTTTCATTTATTTCTTTTTCAGATGTGACGAATTGGCTGACTAATGTAACATTTGGTAACCTGACCATACCGCTATGTCTCGATAAACACGTATGTGAAGCAGGAAGCTGTGACATTGGAGTTTAGTGTGATACCTTGTGCCAGTTCTTTGGTGATTGTTGTCCTGCGATCAATGACAAACACCCGACGAACTGCAATAACCCTGACTCACAAATGGTAGATCAGTCGCTCCTCTACTCTTATGACAGAAGTTTCGTCATGTGTGAAAAGCTATGGGGTGGCCCACAGGCCTCCAATGCATATTTCTTGATTTCAAAGTGTCCAAGTAGTTGGAATGATTATCGCATCCGAGAAAAGTGTGAAGTGCCACATAGATTGACGACTTTTAGTTTAGAAGATGTCCCTTTATCGAATGAACATTTCGCACGCTATATGAATTTATATTGTCGTGTTCCCCTCACTCCGTAAGCAAGTCACGAACCATCTCATTATGGCACTATGTGCAACCCTGATCATAGCTCAGGCTCTTCTGATGTTTGGTGGAATGGCAAGTCAGGTTTCCCGGGATTTCTGTCGAGTCCTCGCAGTGGCTTCTCACTTCTCTTGGCTCAACGTATTCACTCTCTCATCAATGATTGCCCTTGATCTCTCTCGGACATTCGGCTCCCATGGAACTATCCGGATATCGACGGTCATTCGCAAGCTGTTCTTGTGTTACGTTTCAGTCTCAACCGGAATACCCATATCAATCGTCGGCATCACTGTAACGCTCAGCATCATGAAGGGCGAAGAACTCTCTTCGCACTACGGTGACCATCGATCTTGTTGGATTGGAGACGGGAGAGCAATCCTCTACGTCTTTGGGATTCCTGTTCTGCCATTGCTTGGTCTGAACATAGGTCTAATCGTGAAGGCAATCCGAGGCATTGCTCGAAGCAAGAAGATAGGGATCACCCTTCATGAGGGCAAGGAGGTACCAGGCTATGTCCAAGATCTTGTCAAGATTGGTATCAAGGTAATATTTTTCATAAATCTTCCTTCCATTACTTTGAAGACATTTGATCGAAATACATCTGAGAACAAATGTTAAGCACTGTGGATTAAAACTAACAGCATCAAATGCAATTTTGTTCCACTAACAGAGTAAAGAAAGGCAATTATGTTGATAAGTAATTCCTTGGTGTTCGGATCGTTTCTATATCCATTTAAAGTTTTTTCGAAGAATTTGGCAAAATTGTAATGGTTGGCCGCTTTTAAACTCCTATTATCAGATAAGCGCAGTCACCCTATGATGTTTTTCTCATTCTAAGGTATCCTCTATTATGGGATTCACATGGCTATTTGGTTTCATTGCTGCATTCAGCAACCTAGAACCCATCTGGTTCATCTTCATCATCCTCAACGGTCTACAGGCAGTCTACATCCTTCTTGCATTCACCACTACCCGACAAGTATACTCTCTGTGGAGAGATCTTCTGTCTAATAAGTTCTATGGCAGAACGTTGGAAACATCATGTAACATGTATAAGCCCAAGCCGAGGCGTCGGGTTAAGTGCGAAACGGTCCAATCCACAGTTCTCTAAGATGGTGGTCCATGGATGTGGAGATGTGTTACTGTAAAATACATCACCTTTTAGGCTACAATGGTTGCTCAAGATTAATTTGGATATGATATCGTCCTGCTTTCTTGTTGGGTATCATTCGATGTCATTTGAGATGGGTTGACTAAAGTGAAAGGTTGGCCACAGCTAGCGGAAAGTGTAATGTCTTTAGATGTTTAGTGAAAGAAATTGCTTACTGAGATGCTATAAATTTGTCAAAACATGATCATATTACTATTTACATCTGAACGAAAATATGTGTAGAAATGTACTTCTTTTTGTTTTGTTTTGTTTTGTTTTCTCTATTAGCGTGACCAAATATGTTTTTTTTTAATGCAGATAAACTGATATAAATACAATTTTAAACCGTCAGGTATTTTTAAGAGCACGCGATACCGTGAAAAGGTCAAAAACGTCGTGAACTTAGTTTAAGAAAAGTTTTGTAAACGTGAAAGAAAAAAGTCATTTAAAACAGCAAATTATTCAGAAGCATTAGAATAATTTTTGCATTCTGTCGTCTTTAAAGATGATTGATGCAAAAAATTTATCATGATTTTTTCTTTACCAGTATAGTGTATTTGACTTAATGATGTACGGAGTATTAAACGTTATTCAAATATTCATAAATTTCACTCGTATTTCTCTTGCAGCCACAGAGAAATGAGAATTTACTTATCTGTTCAAATTACTTCAAGCAGTTTTTTTTTTAATTTGGATATAGTAAGTAAAATAGTAAACAGAAATTTATGTTATGTTTTTCTCGCAGGTGCGTATGTTTTACAGATGACTAGCAGAGATGCTATGAATCTCGATTTTCAATTCGTCATCTGGAAACCTGTTATTCCATGTCGGAATGATTTCTTTACATCTTTTGTTTTCATAATTAATTATTTATTTATTTATTTATTTATTAATTCACGAATGTTCATTCAGAGTAACCTGATCAGCGAAACATAAAACCATGAATTACAATGTTATATATTACAATATATTTAACCCATACAAACTTGGCAGAGTTCAATTATTATTCAGTGCCATAGACCTGAAGTGATGTGTTAGGTTTGTTCATTTTAATTCATCCCTTATCTCTTAAGACCAATCAAATGTTCTCCATGACAGCCCCAATTACCTGTCAATTACCTGTACCGACTTTGTAGGCAGTGTTTTTTTTTGTTAACTCTCTTAAATATCAGATGAGCGTATCTTTCCATTTGCTCATGTCAATAGACAGGTAAACAACAGGACACATCCTTAATGGTACAAACTAATCTTCTGATGAAATGACATCGTTATCACAAGACCAGGGATCAGATTTGTCCATTAATTATACTCAGAGTTAATGCAGGTCCTGTTATAATATTCACTTTAATGCTTAAAAGATGCCCAAATAAAAAGCCAATGATAAACAATCATTATATGAGGGAGGTATCATCCGCTCATATTGCAGTTTGGTAAGGAGGCCTTTCAGGGAAAAAAAAACATTAAAAAATAATACAACTGATGTACTATTTTGATATGCGGAGTTTTGTTATTTTTTATCTTACTAGTGTAAATATTTCAGTATAGATTCTTACTGATGTATTATTTTGATTGCCGAGTTGTGTTATTGTATATGTTCATGTTCTTTTCATTATACAGGATCCTCATGATAACAATATCTTGTTGTGAGGGTATCCTGCTAAGATATTGATCAATGAATAATTTAATAGATAAACAATAAGTACATCAAATTATCACAAAACCGTTTCGAGATTTAAAAAGACAAAATTCATTTTTTGCGGGTTTTATTTCTTCTGCTAGAATGTCGGCCTCTAAAATAAAATTTAGCAGAATTATACATAAGTGTGCCATGGGATAATATATTCATACGTCGTGTATTCAGGTATTGATCTAAACGAACATCACAATAGCAAGCATTAAAATGAGCATTAAATTGGCATTTGACTTAGTTTTGTGGAAATGGTCGATATCGAGTTAGTTCTTTTTAATTTATTCATTATGACTATAGATATGAAGTTTTATCTATTCTAAGAATGACTGGAAATCCTTTTCTGCACTCAAAACTTAACCCTTCATCACTCGGTATAGCACCCGAGTAAAGTCACCAATGGTGCTGAGAGACATGTGTAACTCTACGGAGAGCTTTAAGAATCATAACCCCGGTCTAATCATATTAGTTATAATAACACTGCTGATAATAGTATTCTAGAAAACCAAAACATTATCAGCAATTCCATGTTACTACATGTATGTTGCGCTAAAAATTCCAGCTTTAAGTGAAACGGGATTTTAAGGCTTCATTGAAAGCCTGTACATGTTCATAAGGTGTAAACATGGTAAACCATACACTGGCAGTACACAGCTGATACGGACAGACAATTGAGAAGTTTATCCTTCCTGCTCTGATTGTAAGTCCTGACATCTAATTGCGCATCACCTTCAACTTGGAAATATTATTGCATCGTCAGCCATTACACATGTTACATTTAGATTAAACGAAATTGTAACGAACTGATGTTAAATTAATTCGTCAACTAAAGAGAATAATAGATGAATTGATAGAAATCTATACCAACATAATTATCTAACTAAATCAGCTCTATGAGTATTTAAACTCAACATGATCATGATAATAGAATTTATGGAACGTAACTCGCGTTACATCTCGTCATAGTAAGTTAGTAATACGGTTTGCTTAATGTGCTTACAAGAAGCGCCATCATGTAATTTCCTACATCTTCATACACTTACTTGTACTTTTTGATGTGCTCTATTTCTATCTTATTCAAAATAAACTATACATTTATTGTATCATTTTCTAAAGTATGGGGGAACTATTCCATGCAAAGTTTATACATAGATAAAAACGAACTTAATTAGCTTCTATAAGCATCATAAGTAATATCAAAACTGTGTGACCTACTAGTAAGAATATTCGTTTTTTATAATAATGTTTCTCTATCCAGCTACCAGCAACATTCCTTAGGTCATACTCTTGATATACTTGTACAAATTCAATTAGTACGTGGGCTTGCATGACAAAAATAAAGTGTTTTAATAGAGAAATATAATTATGCGGGTCGGGCATTTGCGGGTATTGAGGATGTTAGACGTATGCTGAATCATCGTGGATTATCTTATAGAGAGGGTACGTGCAGAACTAACTTCCAAGATATAGGGTGCCCAGTGTAATTGTTTCGGAGGGAAAGAGTGGACCTTGGCTATGTTGGAGTGTGCATTCATGTATTTTCATATACCTTCTTCATATCCTTTGAATTAGATAGCATGAATGGCTACTAAGTATTCCACTAAAATAAGAATCTGTCTGATATAGATTCGTTATATTCTTCACTGGAAAACCGATCGTAAGGTTAATCTCATAAAGTCGCGTTTTAGTTTTCGAGGGAAAAATCGCGTGGCGTGAGTATTATTAGTAACGACAATGGATCGCCGAGTCGAAAACTTGCCACTGATATCAAAAGATTTAGCGGGAAATAATGGAATCCAACGAATTCGAAATGCGTCATCTATCAACGTTCCGCCTCATCTACAGTTGTCTTTATCATGGAAAGATCTAGAAGTCAACCACCATCCCACTAGGAAACTACTTGGCCGACTGAAAGGAGATAGACCACCGCCAGTAAAACGGATCCTCAAAGGGGGTAAGATCGCAGATCAGCAATGAATCAGTGTGAATCAAAATGATGGTTAAACAAGATGTTCTAAAATCGGCAATATTGATAGAAAAAAAAAATTAAAACTTTAATCTAAATGTGCCTTTGCCAATTCTAAAGTTGAAACGCGTAACATAAAATAGGACATGCACCAATTCAGTTTGGCATTGATCTAATTACATAGCAAGATAAATTTAAACTAATTAACATTTTATTCGCAAACTCGTCGTTTTCCACTGCAGTATTACTGTGTGTTCAACGACGAGGATCACATTTTAACTAATTTTTTTCACTCTAGTTTTCTAGGTATGGGGAAATGTCCTAACAAAATAATAGATAATTATGAACCAGCCAGGACAGTCTCTTATGAGCAGCCGACAAGATAGGCGTATGTTATTGCGTGGAGAGCGTTTTAGTTTAGTCAACAAGAAGCCTGACTTACACATTTGCCGTTTTAGCCTTCGCCGGCCCAAGGTTATTGACAGTTAAAAACGCTCCCCGAGCGCAAAGTATACGCAGATCAAGCGGTGGACTGACGTTCGGCTTCCGCTCAATCAACCATAATTACCTGCGTATTTGTGCCCCCAGGGAGCGATTTTTTAATTTCCAAAAACGCAGGGTAAAAGCGCAAAGGTGTGAGACGGCGTTATGTACGAATTGTAACATATTAGTCACCGGTAAAATTGGAACACCATTTCGGTTTTATGTTATAAAAACGGGTTTTCTATCCACATATCACCTGTGCATAATACATGTACACATAATCTATTGCAAAAAAAAAAATTATATGAATTTTAGGGCATTACCGTCGGTATTTCATGCATGAAAATGTAATATTCATGATTTCTTATGAGCAAATGATGCATTCTAAAAATATCAAAATGGTTTTAATTTGCGAAGTATAGTCTTATGTACATAGCTATAAATACATAGCAGTTGAGTCTTATAGTGCTTAATTTTGCAATGAGTACTAAAAGTTTTCATATACCCGCATATCTATTTACTCTAATTTCGCCTCGTCATCAAGCTTGTTAATGTAAAGTTATAATACAACGTTGCCAGAACCGGTAGATATATTGTTTGTCTTATCTACCATTATCATACATGCACTTTTATCATTATATTTGCTCTTTTAGGCTCCTTAAAGTATGATTGGCTTTTAATTGGAACTTTATTACGACCAATATTAAGAGAGGAAACTCGATTTATTAAAAGCCATCATATAAACGTGTCATTGGATTGGTGCATTTCAATATTCTATACAACCGCGCTCTTAAGTCATGGTTGGGTACAAATGATATCAAATAAATCAAATCATTTAGATAATAGAGATGCGATGTAAAATTTTTACAATATTTCCAACCTGCTTCGAAAATGTCGATGAATTCTTTCGGAAGATTGAGGATTTATATTTTCTGGTGTATGTACTCACTCATTCGTGCACCAAGGGTTTGAACATAGACGTATTAATATTATTTGAAGATCCGGAAGCTCCACCAACTTGAAAATTTCCCCCCCCCCCCCCCCCCCGGAAAAACATAAGTCAAAAGAAGTAGCTTGTACATTACATTTATCGACGCCCTAAATGTGCTCATCGAGAAACTGACAACGAAATAACTGTCATCCGCTAATATTTGGCGCCAGGAGCTGGCAAACAAACAAAAATGTTCAACATTTAAAATGTCGTGCCCTTTTAACATTACGGAGGGCTTTGCGTATGAACTGTTAAACTCTGACCCGCGCATGCCACCATTCAGGTGTTTGGAATGAACACATATAATTATACTCCTTCTCAAGGGGGCCTGTCATAACTACAGGAAATGAATTGCTTGTACTCATGATTATTATCCCTCGTCACAGTCTCATCAATTTTTCTTATAAAGCTACACCCCTATCGAAGTTATCGATATATTAGATAATGCCGGATGTGCTTCTATTTGCAGTGTAGTCCAGTTGAGGACTGTGTGTTCTGATAACACCCACATCTGCATATTCACTTACACTGAACACACAGGGACTGCACAGCACTCAACCACAGAGTCCTGACATCAGAGGGGTATACAGATCAGAGGGTTATGTAAGGACTCTGTGGTTGAGTGCTGTGCAGTCTCTGTGTGTTCAGTGTAAGTGAATATGCAGAGGTGAATGCTATCAGAACACACAGTCCTCAACTGGACTATTTGAAGTGTGGAAAAGATGAACAAATTGTCGTTATGATCGTGTACAAGTCTAATTAACCTTCCTATTGTCTCTTAACAGTAAGCGGTGTAGCAGACCCAGGTACCCTGACAGCGCTGATGGGAAGCAGGTAGGGAATTTGTCTCATCACAATATTTACAAAACTAATGATGCAGATAAGCTCATAATGTACGAAATGTAACAAATTGACGTCAAACTAATCCACTGGGAAGTGTGATTGCCTATGCCTTGACAAGCCCATTTGTGTTCAATCAAAAGATTATGTACATGATTACAAGTTAATTTCCGGTTATATATTTTTATGGAAACATTTATAAAATAGCAATTATTACTTGTAGATAGTCTTTGATTTTGCTATAATTTCTCCCCTTTTATCAAAAGACGTCCATTCTTATACTGAATATAGCATTTGTATTTATTGACGATTTAAATGTAATGTTCAATGTCATTGTTCTCGATTTTTTTCCCTTGTCTTTTTTTTTTTTCTTTTTTAGGGTCTATTTTATGTTGACATAGTGATTCTTTTTTGTAATGTAGTTGATTTTGTGAATCGTATATTTTAATAAGCAAAAATTTGCCATAAAGTTTGTTTTCATCTGTAACTCACACACGCACACACATGCACACGCACACACGTCCATAAAGTGATGCGTAAATTAATATTCCATATTGAATGGTAAGCGCCTTAACATTTAAATTTATTCGGTTAGCCCGCATTTATTTCCTTTCCACCTCTTTCCCCCTGACTTGGATTTTCTCCGTACCTCCTCCTCAACTTTCTCCCTGTAATGAAACACACACACACCCAAAGAATAATGATGAGGTGAATTGATAATGATACTGTACTCAGTCTTTTCTTACCTTTCTATTTGACTCTGCCTTTCTATCTCTCACGTGCACAGTGGCGCCGGTAAGACCACCCTCCTCAACGTGCTCAACCAGCGCGGCCTGTCGGGATTGGAGGTTAAGGGTCACGTGTACCTCAATGGTATACCAATCAGCGAGTACGGTCGATCAACGAGCAAGCTCATTGGCTACGTCCAACAGCATGATATACTCCCCAATGAGCTTACTGTGAGAGAATACCTCACATTCTGCGTAAGTAAATAACTAGTCACGTTGATGATTAAAAAAAATGATTTCATGTCAAGATGTTTTACCAATAGTGTTGTCTTAACAGAGCAGAGATGCCAAACTACGCATAACTATCTCAAAATCCTATTAATTCCACATAAAAAAATCACATTTCCTTGAAAAAATCATGTTTTTACACTCTCCAATACTGTAATATAGAATATCTTTAAGTGTCCTATATTACCATTAAGATAAATCTTTCTAAATGGGATAACTTTGTATTAGTTAGCAGGTCTGCACAATCAATTGAACAATTCAGAGGAAAAAAAAACATATATAAAATAAAAACTTTAAAAGTAAAGGAAACAAATAAAATGATGGTTTAATGATTTTCATTTCAAAGTAAACTTACAAAAATAACCTTGACAAAGCTTTGGATTTGCAAATAGGCTAGTTCAAAAGCATACAGTCTCATTTTACTTTAAAAAAAATTTTCTATGTGTGATCAAACCCAAATGTATATCAAGCGTAGAAGTAATTTTTATCTTACATATTGATATGTAATTGGAAAACAGTTATTCAAATATTTTTTTAGAAAATGGAAAATCACAAGCGTTTTAATAGAGAAATTCATTTCATACCAAAAAGCTATACGATAAGATGTCAGTACTGTATTGTAACGTCAAATGAATGCAACGCTGCATTTTAAGTAAAGTGATATTGTTAATGTGTTTGACCCACAGGCTCAGCTGACAATGTCTAGCGATCTACCTGATGAAGCAAGATTAGCCAAGGTCGAAGAAATCTTGGAGGAGGTAAATCACAAATTTATTTTAAAAATTCTATCAAAATCGACATAAAGCTAATTCATTATTTAATACAAGACAAATATTCATACCGTATGTTTTATCTACTCGCATGAAATTTGTCAGTGGCCAATTGTATGCAGAGTTTGTACCATGTTATTTACATATATTTAAATTTACCTTGCAGTTCTCGCTTGTTCTAAATACATAAAATGAAATCTTAGCATAGACTAACTAGATATGTATTACCAACGATCTCAAATTATTTCAAACGAAACACGACTGCGTAAACCATTTTCAGTTCGAGCCAAGATCTGGCCTAGATACTCTGTATCCCTGGTAAGAACCACCAATTATTTGTTCCGTTTGGGCTCCGATTCCAAGTCTGTTGGTGGAGTTCCCACCTAAAAGAAATAAAGATCATTGGTATAAGCCCATGACTGAATTCTCACCTTTATTTCCCTATGAATAGTTTTCCCTTCGTAAGTGCGCAGACACGGTGATCAGAGGGAAGCAATCTGTTTCAGGAGGCGAGAGAAAAAGATTATCAGTAGCAACCAAGGTAAACACTTTCACTTTTAAAATAATTTGCTGTCATCTTGGTTACCATTTATTGCAGTTGACTTGCAGTTTAAATCTAAATATTGGTTTAACCTTTTAAAAGTTGGAGGGGTAACATATTCAGAATGGCAAATACGACATTAAGTAAGCTCGATTTACCACATTGAAAATCTTAGATAACATTTTAGTTTCTACTTTCTGATGTGTGCAGCTGTTTGGTTTGCCATCTTGTTGAATTGTTAGTGCTGGGTGAAATGCCTATCCATTGAAAATCACATTTGTTTGAACAGTTTTACAAATATATTTTTCCTTCTAAGAAAAGGATGAACATTTGGTGCAAACTTTCGCAGAAAAGGTGCAATCTGCGGCAAAACTAAAGAGGTGCAATATTGCACCCTTTTAAAGTACATGCCAAAGAGGCTCATAAAGGGAACATAAAACGTGCGATCTGCAGTAAAACATTGAGGTGTTGAATGTTGTACCTTTTAAAACCCACGAGCGGACACTATCATGGGGTCCTCGTTTGATATCTTTTATAGTCACCATCCTATATGCATGGGAGCGTGTTTCAGAGCCAAGGTGTTATAGATGTTTCCATTGTTGCATTTATTTGCACCTTTGAAGGTGCGATATTTTCTCTTTTTTTTCCCTAGTGTGTTGTGTGTTGGAGAAATTAGAAAGATTAAATGCCTTGATCTTGCCTAATGACAAAAATAATTTCGTAGTTTCGAAATATGCTCAAAATGTTGTCAGACACAAGAAAATGTGTCGTAGCTGCAATGTAATATTCGAAGGAAACATCTTCCTACAGCTATTTGCAGAGCCGAAGCTGTTGTTCCTAGATGAGCCTACGACAGGTCTGGATTCCTACATGGCCGCCCTCCTTGTAAGCAATCTGAGGTCTTTGGCTGCACAAGGGTATAACATCATCTGTACGATCCACCAGCCTTCCACGGAGGTCTTCAATATGTTTGACCAGTAAGATCTCTTTCATTGCTGTTTTTATCACAGTGAATAATTTCATAAGTCATTTACGAGCCGCCTCCCTCCCTCCCTCCCGGGACAAAATGTAGGGTATTCCAAAATTGTGAATTACTTGTTAACGCCTTTTTTTTAATAACGTTGCCTCCCCCTTTCTCCTTGTATAGAATTCTTTGGCCATTATGAGCCATAATATGTACATCCGACGATGGAGCCATGTCATCTTTTATTTTTATATCAAAATGGAATACATACTCATTCATGTACCAAATAAACGTACCGAAATAACATTTAATGCGATTTCGAACAAACATATAGCCCATTTAGAGTTTGTCAGGAATCTGGAAATATCGCGATGTGCCATCATTGTTGCTTCAGCAAGTACCATGGGCCTGCTTTAAAAATAAAGTGATAAGTGGATTATCATTATATTCATATGATGACGAAATTCATTTAGAATAGTACACAACATTTCCAGTGAGATTACTGTGTCCATTTTTTTTATAGATTTTTTTTTTGGTGGACCAACATTTGCATGTAATGCGTTCACATCTAACGAAGATTTCTTCGGATTTCTGATCGACGATTTGTGAACATTGAATACATTTTTTTCTTACTTACCAGGAGAAGAAAACATAAGCANTCAAGTCTGTTGGTGGAGTTCCCACCTAAAAGAAATAAAGATCATTGGTATAAGCCCATGACTGAATTCTCACCTTTATTTCCCTATAAATAGTTTTCCCTTCGTAAGTGCGCAGACACGGTGATCAGAGGGAAGCAATCTGTTTCAGGAGGCGAGAGAAAAAGATTATCAGTAGCAACCAAGGTAAACACTTTCACTTTTAAAATAATTTGCTGTCATCTTGGTTACCATTTATTGCAGTTAACTTGCAGTTTAAATCTAAATATTGGTTTAACCTTTTAAAAGTTGGAGGGGTAACATATTCAGAATGGCAAATACGACATTAAGTAAGCTCGATTTACCACATTGAAAATCTTAGATAACATTTTAGTTTCTACTTTCTGATGTGTGCAGCTGTTTGGTTTGCCATCTTGTTGAATTGTTAGTGCTGGGTGAAATGCCTATCCATTGAAAATCACATTTGTTTGAACAGTTTTACAAATATATTTTTCCTTCTAAGAAAAGGATGAACATTTGGTGCAAACTTTCGCAGAAAAGGTGCAATCTGCGGCAAAACTAAAAAGGTGCAATATTGCACCCTTTTAAAGTACATGCCAAAGAGGCTCATAAAGGGAACATAAAAAGTGCGATCTGCAGTAAAACATTGAGGTGTTGAATGTTGTACCTTTTAAAACCCACGAGCGGACACTATCATGGGGTCCTCGTTTGATATCTTTTATAGTCACCATCCTATATGCATGGGAGCGTGTTTCAGAGCCAAGGTGTTATAGATGTTTCCATTGTTGCATTTATTTGCACCTTTGAAGGTGCGATATTTTATTTTTTTCCCTAGTGTGTTGTGTGTTGGAGAAATTAGAAAGATTAAATGCCTTGATCTTGCCTAATGACAAAAATAATTTCGTAGTTTCGAAATATGCTCAAAATGTTGTCAGACACAAGAAAATGTGTCGTAGCTGCAATGTAATATTCGAAGGAAACATCTTCCTACAGCTATTTGCAGAGCCGAAGCTGTTGTTCCTAGATGAGCCTACGACAGGTCTGGATTCCTACATGGCCGCCCTCCTTGTAAGCAATCTGAGGTCTTTGGCTGCACAAGGGTATAACATCATCTGTACGATCCACCAGCCTTCCACGGAGGTCTTCAATATGTTTGACCAGTAAGATCTCTTTCATTGCTGTTTTTATCACAGTGAATAATTTCATAAGTCATTTACGAGCCGCCTCCCTCCCTCCCTCCCGGGACAAAATGTAGGGTATTCCAAAATTGTGAATTACTTGTTAACGCCTTTTTTTTAATAACGTTGCCTCCCCCTTTCTCCTTGTATAGAATTCTTTGGCCATTATGAGCCATAATATGTACATCCGACGATGGAGCCATGTCATCTTTTATTTTTATATCAAAATGGAATACATACTCATTCATGTACCAAATAAACGTACCGAAATAACATTTAATGCGATTTCGAACAAACATATAGCCCATTTAGAGTTTGTCAGGAATCTGGAAATATCGCGATGTGCCATCATTGTTGCTTCAGCAAGTACCATGGGCCTGCTTTAAAAATAAAGTGATAAGTGGATTATCATTATATTCATATGATGACGAAATTCATTTAGAATAGTACACAACATTTCCAGTGAGATTACTGTGTCCATTTTTTATATAGATTTTTTTTTTGGTGGACCAACATTTGCATGTAATGCGTTCACATCTAACGAAGATTTCTTCGGATTTCTGATCGACGATTTGTGAACATTGAATACATTTTTTTCTTACTTACCAGGAGAAGAAAACATAAGCAATATTGCTATAAGATATGTATCATTGATCTTAACCACCCCCACACACATATATCTATACACATTTTCAGCAAATATGTTTTGGTAGTGTGGGAAGGTAATACCCAGCCACTAAACTTTTGGCCCCTCCACTTTTTAAAACGGTTTTTGGTCCCTGGTTTTTCAAGCTGACTACTGTTCTTCCAGGAAAGATTCATTTACATGGCTTCTATCATTCTAAGCTATTCAAGCTATTATTAGCTTACGATAGTTGGCGCCTGCATTTTTTTTAAACTATTCTAAGAAAACAAATACATCTACTTGTTTTTCTGTATAAGTTATAATTTTGTGAATTTGTACTTTTGTTGAATAAATGCAGACACCTCTGTTAAAAACTGACCACATCTATTTCATAAATGGGAATCGTGATTTTTAACATATCTCTAAAGATCAAAATCAAATTTGAAGCTCTTGTTTTCGAAATAAGATACAGGAAATTTCAATGCTTGGAAGCAAAGTGTATATTTCGACAGAAACACATTTTATAAAATTGGAAAGTAAAAAAAGTCCCCTTTTTTCAATATGTGTGCTTTGAATTTTTAGGAATGATGTTAAAGAAAAATAAGGTATGTTTATTTTTCCCCAGATTGCTTCTGCTAGCTGACGGTACCATCTCGTATTTTGGTCCACGCTCTGAAAGTGTTTCATACTTCAGTGGTATAGGGTATGATTGCCCCGACACCTACTCACCAGCAGACTACTTCATAGCACTCCTAGCCATCGTGCCGGGCCAGGAAGCCGGTTGCTATGATCGTGTTAAGGTAAGACATCTCACGTCTCTCATTATTTTAATGGTTATAATGCATGTACTTGGGACCCAGGGGTGACTACCCCTGAAAGTACATACCACATCAAAACTGTCTTGATGTATTTAGATTTTACCTTGTGTTTTGTATTGTTCTTGCCTTTGAATGTGTATGTTTTTTATATCAGGACCATGATGTAAAACAGTTTTAACTGATCTTGTCATCCTTTATAAATAAATATAAATAAAAGTCAGCGTTCACCAACTTTTGTTAAGCCCCTTTTAACGGGTAGCAGGTTTCCTGAATCCCCACCCCAAAGGCGGGGTGCTTTCCCAACCTACTATACCCTTTATGGCGGGGCCTTTTAGGAAACTACCACTCCGCTACGTTTTGAACTGATAACGACAGGGTTGACGGCGAGGCACGGGGAAAGCCTTTTGGCTGGCTTTTTTGTGTTGGAAGTCTGGACAACACGTGTACAAGCCAGAGAATTTTAGGCGGGGAGATTGGGGTTCTAATTAAATCCCATTGGCTTACAATAAGGCTATTTTGATTGTCTTTGTTGCTTCATTTGCACAAATTATTCTGACATCGTCATTATTCTCCTTAACAGAGGATTGCCGGTGAATACAAGACGTCGACTTATGAAAAGGAGGCTCGGCGACGATTGGCCGTTGATTTGAGTAGAAACGCAAAAGTCGAGGTAATATACATATCCCCTTTTTATTCTTGATATACAATGTGGCCGAACAATAATATTGGTGTTTGCTATCATTAAAAAAAAAATCCCTTTTTTCATATTACATATCTATTTCTGCTAAATAGTCTTACGTTGTTCATATCACAACATTACAATCATCTACATCCCCTAATTTGATACAAATCATTAAATCTGCTAGAAAATCAAATTAGATAAGAGATTAGATAAATGGATTCATTAATTCCTAATGAATAACGCTGCATTTTAGCACAGAGTATTGGCATCGACACCAGTTAGTGTAAAATCTTTAGGATTTTAGAATTGTTGTGGGCTCAACTTTTACAAACATAGGCAAACGTAATATCATTTCACAGCTCATTACTCTTTCATGAGTCTTAGGTCCTGAATTAAAGATCTGCCAATTCCTTATTCTGCAAGTCATACTTAATCTGAACTATTACAGGTGGAAAATTTGATATCTGCCCATTTTTCATGTGTTGACTATTTCATTCTGTTCATCTTTTTATAGGACTTCATCGCTGATGATCAGGATATAGGGTATGTAAGAAAAAAAATCATTAAGCGAAGTAGTAATACCTACAAGGAAAACGTAATACTACAAAATTGATATAAATTGTACAAATTGTTCACAAAAGTTCTTACAATGATTCAATTATATTTGTTTAATTATATTGTTCCAATACAACGTGTGCCAATCAATTTAATTGATGACGTACTTTACGGATACGGTTCCATCTCAATTCTTTGACATTGTTTAAATCAATTAGATCAATTTGTTTGGATCGTAAGCCTTTATATCTTTTCAGAAGCATTTAAAACTGAATGCTTGAAATAAAACTAATTGGAAATCTAAGAACCTGCTATTTACTTAACTATGTTCTTTAAGAAGATGATATTTTTTTAAGACGCCGGACTGAAATACCCACTCTTTCTTAAACAGCACTTCAGAATAATTTTGAGGAATGCAAATGTTATATTTTCTCTGGCTACACTGATAAATTTAGGGTGGTAATTCGACTTGGTCTATATATTGGGCAACTCCGGTAAGATGTTAAGACAAGACCAATTATGAATTCAACTGAGAGTTGAATTCGCTGTATACAAATAAACATGTTAGACACAATCTCGACGTTAGATTACAATTAATCTTATACACTACTCAAGGAAAGTTGAGAATCACTGTATAACCTTTTCACTTCACTATGGGCTCATTTTTCAGGATGTGCTGTGGAGCGAGAGACATCATACAGCAACTGAAATCACTTATGCGTTACAATGGTTACAGTGTTTGGGGTATTTCAAAGAATATAAAACTTCATATAAAATGTATATAAGCATTTCATAGGGGTCCTTAACTTACTTTGCGTAGCGTATATCACTAGTTTTATTTGAACACTTTTCTGGGTTGTGTTTCATAAAGCCGCTCGTAGACATACGCACCGCTCTACGAACGACTTGTCTCCTCAGGTGCGATTTAGCACCTGGCGTCATCATTGAGTGCAAAAAATATTACTAATCGTTCGTAGAGTCGTGCGTACCTCTATGAACAGCTTTACAAAACACAACCCTAGTGTCGCCAAAAACGATACCCGTTCGGTGCTAAACTTTCACTCTTGTTTTTGCTGTGTACCATATACCCGTCCATTAGATACCAAGCAGGATGGTTCAAGCAGCTGTGGTACGTCATATGGAGAGGCATGATCTATCTGAAGAAGAATCCCGCGCTCTTACGAACAAGATCTCTCTTTGTAGCGGTAAGAATATTTGGCCAATTATCATTTGCCAGGATGAAAACATGCGTCATACAATTGATATCTAAAGAAATAAATGAATAAATTGTTGGGCAATGAGCAATACATTAAAGGCCCAAGAAAACTCCTGATATTGATGTTGTTAAGATTTTGCATCAAAATAAACCATGATGCGTTACATTTATGGTATGAGTGGGTGTAACCACTAAAACGTAAAACAAAAGTCACACTTGGAGACAGAGCATTTGCGCAAACTTTGGAATTCACTTCCGTTTTATACCGGTATACGAAATCATCTTCATTGGACATTCTCAAATAAAAACTAAAAAGACATTTTTTCAACATCAAATTTTTCCGCATTACGACGGATTTTACTCAGGAACATGTCCATGCCATTCATTCAGTGGAATGACTATTTCCCTGACCTAACAGATAGGAACTCTTCAAAGCGCAGTGGAATATATTCAAACAGTTTCTGCACTGTATACATCTTTTGTTATGTTAAACTATATTTCCTTTTTCTTAGTTCATGTGCTTGGTCATCCTGCTCATCTATTGGGACCCTACCGGATTCTACAACCAATCTCGGATAACTGCTGTTCGTGGCTTGCTCTATTTCTGCTGTGCCAACTTCACCTTCGTAAACGCATCGAGGATATTGATTGTAAGCACCCATTTCAATGCTGAGGAATAATAATTATCTATTCTTATATATCTTTATCAGAAGATCCTATATAGTATGGCAATGTAACATAATTACCCTGGCTTTAGTCATATTAGTTGTACAGCTGCAACGCGCGATGCGTTTCAATGGCAGGTTCCTGCTACACAGTCCTTTAAAAATATGCCTACGGGGAGCGACATAAGTCGTGGTAAAATCTTACCATATTCCGTGGTATAAGTGGCCTGGGATTTACACAAATTTTTATAATTTTTCGAGGTAATTATTTTTTCGAGTATTCTGTTGCTCCTGCTGTAATACATAATATATATATTTTTTAATGTAAAAGCCGACTCGCAGCTTTTCGCTCCAAGAGCGAATCTGACAGTGGCCGGATGTTCAACTTATACGTTCAACGGAGCGAAAGAGAAAGGTGGGTCCTCCGTACGGTTAAGATTACGTTTACAAATGTACGTAAGAATACAATCTTCCTATTATAACCAAATCCTGACACATGATATTTTCTTCGACAGGTTTTGCCCCATGAGCTGCCGTTGATGATACGCGAACACCTCGATGGACTCTACTCTATCTCAGCATATTTCTTGGGGACATTCATTTCTCAGGTGGGAATATGGAGATTTAAATTGACATATAATCTGTTATTTGAATGGTTTGGTAGCTGTTCATCTATCTATCGTCATTTGACTTGATAGAAATAAGAAGTTCATCCTTTTTGTTTTATGGGGAATTGATGCAAGAAAGATTTGAGATTTGCTTAAGATATTTTTAGAACAAAGTGATCTATCTGTATGAAAAAAAAAGGCTCATTGATATCAGATGTTGTCTAGATAAAGTAAAACTGCAAATTTGATTGAAACTCCAATGATTATCAATTAGTCAAATTCTAAGCTCTTTTTCCAGAAAAGTTATTTTTTCAGGAACGTTCTTTTGAAAATTGATTAGCACATCACGTTTAACGGATACTAAAATTCAGAAGTTGTTTATAAAATTATCCTTTTTCTAAAAAAAAAAAAACCCAAAATAATGATATGGGGACAAAATCAGCTTGTTTCATTTACATAATCATAAATATCAATCAATTAGTTTGTGCAAAAGGAATGACAAAAATAAATTTCTCAGGAATTGGACACCTATCATTTTATTGATTTACTGGAATGTATTTATACAGACACAACGACCAATGGCTGTTTCATATCAATGTCCTGATAAATGACTAATGATTATCTTTTTCAGTGCTCCCTTGGTGTAACATTGATGGTTCTATCTGTGACGTCAGTATACTTTCTTGGTGGTCTAGAGGCTCGTCTAGATACCTACCTGATCTGTCTCGTCATCCTCATGTTCTCATATCTCATCAACATCGGATTCGGTACGTTCACATCATTTCTGACTTTCATTTTACCTGGGCGGTGTTTCACCAAGATACGAAAGACTTGAAGAACGACTTTACGCACGACTGGTATCAGTTCTTATGCCGAATGATCAAGAATCTTACTCGTATTACACTTATTAACTTACTCCAGTCTTTCTTAAACTTTTGCGTAACTTTACGAACGATTTGGTGAAACACCACCCTGGTTAATACTCGATCGTAATGACACATGTACAAAATATTCAATAGTCAATTGAATTCAAAATGTGAAAAATTTTGAGCATGAAAATTTCTTTCAGATAACGTGTATCAGGAGGAAGCTGATGCACATACAGAAATTCAGTGAAAGCGACGTAGGCTATCCATACCATCGAGCTAAATATTTTTGTTAATAGCTTACATTTTTAGCTTCTAAAATTGGTGCTTGTAGCAAAAGTAGGTTCATGATATGCACCTTTAAATCGAGTAAATTATGAATTTACTTAATTTTAATCACGTATGGGAAAACCAAAACACACAAAAATACCTCAAGTATTGGAAGTCCTATTTTCTGATGGTAACCCTAATTATATGAGTAAACTAAGGACTTTCAAAGTCTTAAAAGGAGAATATAAACTATAAACATACCTATTGAATGACATTGATAAAAAGCTCGTCACATATTTTACAAAATTAAGAATCAGCAATAGTAAACTTATGATCGAGGAAGGTCGATACCGCAACCTGTCAGTTGATAATAAAACTTGCCCACTTTGTAAAATTGATATTGAATATGAATTTCACTTTGTTATGAAATGTCCCCTCTTACATAATATGAGACAAGACTTATTTAAAAAACTAATTGATATCATCCCTACATTTGCAAATATGTGTATTGACGAAAGGTTTAAATTTATTATGATTAGTAATGATTATGATATCAATAACATATTTATAAACGGAATTGGTGTTATGTATGGAAAACGATTGTCCTCTTGCTTACTCATATGCTCACACATATTTTGTTTCTGTTGTTTATGTTTATGTTTTATGTTTGCTTGTTTATTTGTTTGTTATGTCTCAATGATAATAATCCTTTGTTTTGTGGATTGAAAATCAATAAACTAAACTGAAATTTAAATTATATTCTCATATCCAGTGGATCCCCCCCCCCCCATCCCGGCGAAAAAGAAAACGTTGCAAAAATATTTAATTCCTCACTTGTAGAGATGGCCCTTTTTTGTTTTTCAATTGCTCCAATTAAAC